>WNWU01000063.1:7650327-7664509 GCA_012654045.1 Ptyas mucosa | reverse complement strand
GATAGATAGATAGATAGATAGATAGATAGATAGATAGATAGATAGATCAATCTAGAGATAAGGGAGAGAGGTAAGGGGGAGAGAAAGAGATGATGGATGGATGGATGGATGGATGGATGGATGGATGGATGGAGAGATAACAGAGAGAGAGAGGGAGAGATAAGAGAGAGAGAAAGAGATGATAGATAGATAGTCAATAGATGATAGATGATAGATAGATAGATAGATAGATAGATAGATAGATAGATAGAGTGGTGGGATTCAGCCAGTTCGCACCACTTTGGGAGAACCAGTTGTTAACTTTCTGAGCAGTTTGGCAAACTGGTTGTTGGAAGAAATCATTAGGGCAGAGAACCGGTTGTTAAATTACTTGAATCCCACCACTGGATGGATGGATGGATGGATGGATGGATGGATGGATGGATGGATGGACGGACGGATGGACGGACGGACAGACAGACAGACAGATAGATAAGAGAGCTGGGGGAGAGGGAGGGAGAAAAGGAGGGAGGGAGATTCAGTATATTCAGGGACTATTATCCCGTATAGGTGCAAGAGAGTTGAAAAGTTTGTGCAGAAGAAAGAGATGCTTACTGGTGGACAGGATTCCATAACAGAATCAGAAAGCAAGATGTCATTTTCTGTTGAAACAGACTTTTAGCTGAATGCTCTCGTTGCAATTATTTTTTTCTAAAGCTCTCACGGAAGATACAATTTCATTATGAAAGGAATTCACGAGATAGCTTTTTATTCTCTTGTCTGAAGATGATAAAAGCCCTGTGATGCTTTCTTCTCTAGGAGGCCATAAATAGCAGAAAAGGTCTCCCTCCCCATCCCAATTATTGGATTGTAAGAGCATCCACACCCCAAGAATTATTTCCACAGCTGAAGAGAAGTGGTTTCCAAAGAGAATGGGAAATCATTATTCAGGCTTCATCTTATTTATTTTATTCTTCAAGTGTATTTACTTTATTTCTACCTTTCATGTTCCAGATCTCAGTTAACTATTAAATCTAGCTGAGAAAAAGAACATTATGATCTCGTTAGCGGTGTCGAGCATGTTGCTTGGCTCAACACCTTCCTTCTTGCCTGCCTGCCTGCCTTCCTTTCTTCCTTCCTCCTTTCTTTATCCCTTGCTCTTTTTGTTACCCTTCCTTCCTCATTCCTCTTTTCTTCATCCCTTCCTCTTTTTGTTATCTATCCTTCCTTCCTTCCTTCCTTCCTTCCTTCCTTCCTCCCTCCCTCCCTCTCTCCCTCCATTCTTTATCCCTTACTCCTTTCATTATCCCTTCCTTTCTTCCTCCCTCTCTCCCTCCCTCCCTCCCTCTCTTGGCTTTATACCAATTTCACAACAGTGATTTTGAGCATCTTACAGCATTTCAAAATAATAACAACACACAATGAAATATAACCAACATCCAAGGAGCCATTGTTTGAGTGCTTCTCTACAGTCCTTCCCTCTTGCCCCACAAGAACTGGTAGCTGGGGACACACTCTTGAGTCTCGTCTTTTCAGAATGCCATCCAATGCGGCCCAGGAAGCTGACCTTCTCAGTTGTGGCACCAGCCTGAAGAAGGAACAATCCACCTCTTTGCCATTGAGATGGCCCTGACTCTGCCAGTTGTTCATGAGACATTGAAGAAGGGGTCCACCCAGGGGTGAAATCCAGCAGGTTCTGACAGGTTCTGGAGAACCGGTAGCGGAAATTTTGAGCAGTTTGGAGAACCAGCAAATACCACCTCCGGCTGGCCCCAGAGTGGTGAGGGAATGGGGACTTTGCAATATCCTTCCCCTGCCACATCCACCAAGCCACGCCCACCAAGCCACACCACACCAACCAAGCCACACCCACAGAACCAGTAGTAAAAAAAATTGGATTTTACCACTGGGTCCACCTATCTTTCAAAGCACCAGAAGGCAAGATAAGAAACAATAGAGGAAGACTAATCAAGGAGAGATGCAACCTAGAACTAAGGAGAAATTTCCTAACAGTGAGAACAATTAACCAATGGAATAACATGCCTTCAGAAGTTGTGGGTGCTCCATCACTGGAGGCTTTTGAGAAGAGACTGGATAGCCACTTATCTGAAATGGTAGACAGTCCCCCTGCTTGAGTAGGGGTCTGGCCTATAAGACCACCAAGGTCACTTCCAGCTCTATTATTCTATAGTCTATAAAATTCTGGCATGAAATCTTCAACCCATTCATACAATCTAAAGATTCTGCTGATTCTTGTCATGGATCATAGATTCAACAACAGTTCATTTAGTGACCATTCAAAGTTACAACGGCACTGAAAAAAAGTGACTTTGGACCATTATTCACACTGATGACCATTGCAGCATCCCCATGGACACTTGATTTACATTTGGATGGCAGACAACTGACTCACATTTATGACGGTTGCAGTGTCCTGGGGTCACGCAATTCCCTTTTGTGACCTTTTGACAAGCAAAGTCAATGGGGAAGCCAGATTCACTTAACAACCACGTTACTAATTTAAGGCCTGCCACAATTCACTTAACAAATGTGGCGAGAAAATTGGAGCAAACTCACTTAAACACATTTCACTTAACAATGTCAGTTTTGGCCTCCGTTGTGGTTGTAAGTCGAGGACTATCTGTACACGCTCCTGGTGTTCTGACCTGGTGTTCTTGATGTCACAGACAAATCCCTTTGTGTTTAACAATCACATTCTCTCTCTCCCTGGTCACCACTTCTTTACCGTCCTACCATCAGGAAGGAGATATAGAAGTAGAGCCAGCCGCACAAACAGGCTGAAGAACAATTTTTATCTGTGGGCTGTCAGACTCCTGAATGAGAAATAACATCATAACTATGTAGTATGATGAACTGCAGGGCCGGCACAATGTGTAACATGTTCACACTGGTGCAATAGGACTGGGTGTTTTGTTAATATGATTTATTGCGTTAGGGAATGTTGAGGAATTCGCAGAGCAACCCTAGAGTAGCAAGGGGGTGCACATGAAAGTGACTGAGAGCAGTTGCAAACAATCATAGTCAACACACAGATACACTGAGTTGGGTTTACTTTTAGGAAATAGTAATAAGGCACAGTCCAATAAACAGTCCAGGTCATACACAGATAAAGCAGTAGATAGTAAAACAATAGTCCAGGGATATTCCAATAACAAAGTCTTCTTACCAGTTGTCGTAGTCATACACAATAAATAGTTGCAAACAGTAGCAAACACAGCAAAGAGCAGTAATGATCAGCAAAGAGCAGCAGAGAGAAACTAACCATGTTTCAAGCTCCCTTTTAAGGACATTGGCTACAGAGCTAACCAATCAGGACACAGTATGATGCAATACAGCAATACAGTCTTAAAGCTATATTGAGGTTTTATATATTGCCAACCCAACAAGTTAGGTAATTATCATTTCCTAACAGGGATTTTCTGTCTTCATTGTGAGGTGTGTTGGGTTGGGAGGGTACACTGAAGGAGCTCAACCAATCTCATTGTACATATGTTGTGCACTGACAATAAAGATTTGAAATCTGATGGACTCTAAAAAAAACTATAGAAAGAGGCTGGAAGTCTGATTTTATTTTTCAGTGTTAACCATAATCTGGCAATAATTAAGAATTACCAAGGAGGTGAAGAAGAACAAGAGGAGAGTCCAAGGTGAGAAGAAATCAATTGCTATTGTCAGGTCTCATTATTTTCAGAGGACTTTTAAGCGAGCTCACGTCATTTCTAAAGGGTTGAACTGACCTTTTGCCAGACATGGAAGAAACAGCAAAGATGAGATTCGCAGAGCGCATATCCTCCAGTGGAGGCACAGAGATTCACAACCAGAGGGTTAAACATAGTCATCTCATGGAGGAATATAGCAACGTTGGGTCTTCAGATGTTGCCTTGGAACTCCCTTTTCTTTGGGTGGACAAAGCAATATGGCACAAAAGTGGCATAGATCTTTAATATGGGCTTTGGGTGGGAATTCTGTAGTTCTCTGTAAGAACTACAAGATGAAGGGGTAGAATTGGAATGGTGGGCATATTTACAGATCAAATCATGCTATATGAAGGAGAAAATTTTTGATAGTGAGAGCAATCAACCCAGGGGTGAAATCTACTTACCTTCCTTAGCAGTTCGGAAGTGCACGCACCATGTATGTGCATGTACAGACCTTCTGCACATGCACAAAAACTTCTGTGTATGTGCAGTGTTGTGGCCCATCAGCGGCCTGTGCAGCTAGTATCTGATTCCAAGAGTGAGGAGGCTGGTGTGGTGCTGCGCCAGCAGCCTCTGCAGCTGGCACTTGAGTCGGACAATGAGGAGGCTGCAAAAGATGTGGTGCCAGAGGCGGGGATTCAGCCAGGGCCTTCAACCTCCAGAAGCTTCCATGGGTGAAGAGGAAGAAGAGGAGGAGCCTCTTCTCAATCCACGGGCGTGCAGAGCTGCCAAAAGGCAGGAGTGGCTCCTCAGGAGGAAGTCTCCCCGAGAGTAAGGCTTGGGGCTAATTGGCCACTCCCTTAGCCTATTTAAGGAGGAACGCCAACTGAAGCAATTTTCAGGGAACAACTTCATTCACTCTCCTTCGCGTCTGGATCTTAGTTCTTTTATCAGTGTCCTGCAAATTACTTCTGGGCTTTCTACCAATCCTAGTAAGATTGCGATTATTTATTCTTTGGATTCTTGTAGGCTGTTAAGAAAGTTAATTAACAGCCTTTGTTTGAAAAAGACTGATTTAATTTAGTAAGCTAAGGTTTGTACAGACTTTGTGTGTGCTGCGTTCTTTGGGGTTGATAGCTGGGGCAGAACATGCAGAAAGTAAAGGGCACATTACTTCCTGGTTAAAACCAGGAAGTAACGACACCCAGGCGGGTAGGCGGAGCTTCGCTCCACCATCGCTACCGGATCGCCGAACCGCCCACCACAATCGCTACTGGATTGCCTGATCCAGTCCAAACTGGGAGCATTTCACCCCTGAATCAACCATTGGAACAGAAGTTGCCTTCAGAAGTTGTGGGAGCTTCATCACTGGAAGCTTTCAAGAAAAGACTGGACTGCCATCTGTCCGAAATGATGTAGGGTCTGCTTGGGCGGTGCAGCTGCACTAGATAGTTCCTTTCAACTGCCCTAGAAGGTTCCTTTCAACTCTGTTAATCTGTACTCATAATGACCTTCAAGTCAGAGAAGAAACTTGCATTGTTTAATCTCCTATGCATACATTAACCAGTCACAGAGTTGGAAGCGCCGTACTTCCAGCGTTTTGTCCATTCTGATTTCTCCCTCACATTTGTCTTGTTTTGTTTTCCCTTAAAAGATGAATTTGCAAACAGTTTTAAACTAAGATTTGATGAAACGGTGCTATTAAAAATAAAGCCATGTTGAAGCATTATTGGTTCCTAGTTAAATGAATTTGTTAACATAGTGGATAGATGAATAATGCATTATGCCTGTTGGATGTAGAACATCTTCCGGTAGTGTTGCATCAATTAATTAATACTTTCATTTATTTGATGTCACTAAGGGATGTCAATTAGGTTGAGACCAAGATCAATTACTGCCACGCTATGAACACCTACACTTTACATCCACTTCTTGTAAAGGTTATGAGCAATATTTCCTCTGCTGGAAAAAAAAAAGATGAAAGATGTAAAAAGGGCTTTAGCGTTAAATGTGTTATCTTTCCTTTGCTGGAATGCAGCAACCTCGCTTGTTCTCACACGCCTGACAGAAACTCACAACTCTGCTTGAGACAGAGGTTTGTCTTCTTGTGACGCCTGAATGAGACTACCTCAAACAGCAAACCAACTGGATCCCCCTCCCCATTTCTATCTCTTCTTTATTTTGAGTCTTTTGGCCTAGCTATGCAAATTTCAGAAGTACAAAGTTCATGAAATTCAACATAAATAAATGTAAGGTTCTGCACTCAGGTAAAAAAAACCCAATAGGTATAGACTAGGTCGGGGGTCTGCAACCTTAAACACTCAAAGAGCTACTTGGGCCCATTTCCCACAGAAAAGAAAACACCGGGAGCCACAAAACCTTTCCTGTGCCTGAATATTTCTTGAGCGGCCACAAAACTAGCATATGTAGTTGAATTAAACGTTCTGTTTTCTTCTGAAACTTTTCTTTTCTTGGATTTATCCATGGTTGACCTACTGGGGATTGAAAAGCTCAATAAATCATGTGCCGGCGAGTGTCGCACATTGGAGCAACAATAATGATGAGGGGACTGGAGGCTAAAACATATGAAGAACGGTTGCAGGAACTGGGTATGTCTAGTCTAATGAAAAGAAGGATTGGGGGGACATTATTTATTTCCAATTTATTTTATTTCCAATTTATATACCGCCCTTCTCCCTGAGGACTCAGGGCGGTGTACAGCCAGACATAAAAAACATAAAATATAAATATTAAGACATTTAAAATATATATATAATTTGGCTACAAAATTTAAAACTCACAGACCAATTAAAATATTAAAAATATTTAAAATTTCTTCTTAAGCCAGCCCGGCTTGTTGGAAAAAATGTGTTTTTAGGGCACGGCGGAAGGCACTGAGGTCATGAATTCTCCTAATCTCCGGGGGCAACTGGTTCCAGAGGGTGGGTGCCCCCACAGAGAAGGCTCTCCCCCTGGGAGTCACCAGCCTACATTGTTTGGCTGATGGCACCCTGAGGAGGCCCTCTCTGTGGGAGCGCACGGGTCGATGGGAGGTCATCGGTGACAGCAGGCGGTCTCGGAGATAACTAGGCCCTATGCCATGGAGCGCTTTAAAGGTGATCACCAACACCTTGAAGCGCACCCGGAAGACCACCGGAAGCCAGTGCAGCTCGCGCAGGAGCGGTGTTATGTGGGAGCGCCACGCTGCTCCCGTCACTACCCGCGCGGCCGCATTTTGGACCAGTTGTAGCAGTGTTCCAATATCTCAGGGGGTGCCATAAAGAAGAGGGAGTCAAGCTATGTTTCAAAGCACCAAAAAGCAAGGCAAGAAGTAATGGATGGGAAACCAAATGAGGAGAGAAGCAACCTAGAACTAAGGAGAAATTCCCTAATGGTAAGAGCAATTAACCAATGGAATGACTTGCCTTCAGGAGTTGTGGGTGCCCGTTCACTGAAGGCTTTCAAAAAGAGACTGGACAACCATTTGTCTGAAATAATATAGGGTCTCGTATTCAAGCAGTGGTTGGACTAGAAGACCTCCAAGGTCTCTTCCAACTCTATTATTCTATGTTCTATGTTCTAAGTACATGGCATGACCTGATTCAAGAACTGTCTCACTTGGAGCTATTCCTGAAAAGCCTGCCGTGTTATAATCATAGCTATTATTTTTGCCACTTTCAGATAAATTTATATTACTGCTGAGCTAAAGAGATAGACTCCCAAATGAGTAGATACAAGATTGAAACTGACATTTATTTTACATCAGTTGAGTTTGTTGTTCCTTGAGTAGAATATCATTATTGAAATTTAGCCTTTCTTAAAATTTAGACACAGAAAAGCGTTTAAGCAAGCTAATGAGAAACACCCAATTTTGGAAGTCCTAGTGATGAATCATCAAGGTAGGACCTCAAGATGTTTGCCTCAAGGTATGCTCTAGGAAGGGCACAATTTACAACCTAAAATGTGTACTTCTCTTCCCGTCCTGTTTTGATATTCTGTGGTCACCTCCTCATTATGTTTCTGCCCAGAGACATCACAAGGACATCTTAAATCACAGTGGGAAGACATCTTGTCTTCTTGAATAATTGTAGATCTGCATCTACCCTTCTGTCACCAGCCCAGCCCTCCTCCCCCTCCACCCATGCTAAAGAGGAATATATGAGTCATGGTAGATTTGTGATTATTGGGCCGTTAACGGCAATGAACAAGAAACACCATGAGTGCCGGGACCTGAAATGGATATGCAATGCAGAGGGGGGAAAAAATAGGTAGTACAATCCGAAGGGATACTATCTCTCACCATCATGAAAATTATCACCTGTAATTCAACAAGATTGGAGGTCCTGATTGCAAAAGCTTTTTGATTCTTTGTGGACCTGCTAAATGGAGTCTGTTCTTTGAAAAGATCCCTACAATTCAAGGAACTCAAAAGTAACATGCACATGAGTGTGTAGTAATGTGTAGTGTAGTCTACCCTTCTACGGGGAGATCTCTGAGAACATTGCCAGAGCTTTTTCATTGTCTATTGTCTCTCCTCTTTTACTGTATTATTCGTAATAAAATAATAATGAATAATAACCTTGTGGCCTGCCACACAAGTCTGTTGCAGTAGTTTGAAAGCAATCCATGACCTCCTGATCCTATGACATTTGAAGCATTTGAGAGCCAGAGCTGATTTGTTTCTGGATCAGCTACATTCTATTTGAAACAAACAAAACGAACAAAATCTGGGTTTTTTAATATCATCTTTGACATGCTGGGGTTCTTCAGAATTTACAGGCAATCCAGTACCTCATTCACAGAACCTATTGCCTTCTATGTCTAAAACTTTCCAGTCCTAATGCTCTTCCACTCTAATTCAGAAGATCTGATGGAAACTGCTACAGTGATTGTGGAGAAGACGGGGCAGATGCCTATATATTCTCTTGCTTCTAATGCTACCTTTGCTTTGGAAGGATCAAGGCTGGATCAAAGAAGGCTCCAGGGGCCCATTTAGATTATGTGGACTCTTAGCAACAAGATCAGGAGACACGAAAGGAGCTTTCATGAAGAATGTGTGCTGTTAACATATTCGAGCATCCTCTGGGCATCAGCTTATAGCTGGCTATTATCCTTTCAATCTAGAAGCATGTGAAGTGTAGTGAGATGCTCATTTCAACCTGTGATACTATGTGTGTCCCACAAAGGACCTTTTCAGGTCCACAGATGCCTTATTTCAATTGTGATGCTTCTGACAAGAGTCAACAACCAGATCAGGCAACTTTGTTGTGTGACATGTGGTGAACCAAGGATAGGACCTTCAGGCTGGTATAGGCCCAAAACTGACTGATAGCTACCAAGAGTCACAACTCAATGAAGGAACCCTGTTGAATTTCTCTTCCAACCTGACAGAAACACAATATAGTTAAGCTGAAATTTTCCTAAATTAAGGAACAGGGAGAAATAGGAAAAGTACCTCAACAAGAGAGTATGCGGGAGCCCTAAATAAGACTCCAGAATCTGATGTTCCAAGATATGCTTGGAAAACATGATGTGCATGAAAACGAGAAGCCTTCTACCATTGCGATAATTCTAATATCATGTTTAGAAACCTGGAGTGGAAATTTTTAAAATTTGTTTGCTTTATTCCAATCTGACTGTTTTCAGAGGAGCACTAAATGACAGTCACATTGTTCTGAAGTCATGCCTTTGATTTCAGTGTATTTCAATAAGATTGACGCATGGGTAGCCTTTTTAATCTTTGCCAGCATTTCTACTCAATGAATCTATTTTGATTTCACTCGTGTATCTTTAATTCATTTAATTAGCCTTTGTAAAAACTAATGAAGAATGGTGACAAACCAACTTAGAAGACCCCTGGAGTTTTCCATTCATGAGTTGTCCAATCAAGGAGCTCTTCCCTTCTGCATGTGGCTCATTATCAGCCAACTGCAGGCGACATAATTAACATGTATAATGCAGATTAAACAAATCCAGACATTTGCTTCCCTGTTTGATGTCGCACTTCCTGATTGTCAGTGCATGGCAATTAATTTTGTGACATATTCATTTGTTTCATTTTCAGCTTTGACACGTCAGTGAGTTATAAAAATCCAATGAAGTTGCCATCTGACTTACATAAAACAAAATTTCTGGCTTGAGGAACAAACCCAGCCTTTCAGTTAATGTCACTCAGATGGATTCTTGTTCGCCAAAGTGCAAATTGTCCTTTTATATTTATGCTATAAAAAAAACTAGATCTCAAGCCACCAGCTTCTCCTCTTCTGTCCTATGCTCTTGTGGCCAAGAAAGATAACTGAGATTGAGAGAGCACAACAGAGTACAAAGCTTAATTTGCCTCTTAATTACTTCCCCAGGTGTGTCCTTTCATTTTCTCTTCCTGTGAGGGAATGTGTCCTTCACTTGGGGGCAGGGAGACTTGAGAAAATGGTTCTGTTTTGCTACATGGTGAGGGCAAAGTTTTTTTAGTTTCCATCCGAGATGGTGCCTTCTTCATGGATAAATATCTGTATCCAACCTCCTGGTAACCAACAGTTGAAAAGGATCTCCAAGATGATGTTCCTCTCACAACTTCTGTTCTGTCCTGACTACACGTTAGTCTCTGTGCAGCTCGACATGCAGCTAAACCCACCTATCCTCCAATAAAACTGACCGTGTGCGTAGATCTGGATGCTTTATTGAAAGAACAGGATATGGTGAAACTGGGGAAAATAAGGATACATCAGAGGTGAAATTCAAAAAAATTTCCCTACCGATTATGTGGGTGTGGCTTGGTGGGCATGGCAGGGGAAGGATATTGCCAAATGTCTATTCCCACCCCACTCTGGGGCCAGCCGGAGGTGGTATTTGCCGGTTCTCCGGACTACTCAAAATCTCCGCTGCCGGTTCTCCAAAATCTGTTAGAACCTGCTGGATTTCACATCTGGGATACATACAAGAGAACCAAATACAAGACAGACTGCATTGGGTTACTGCTGAACATAACAATTAATAAATACAAGCAATTTAAATCTCACAAGCGACGCTCTGTGTTTGGGATGTGAGTTTGTTCTTGGATGACCATGTGCCACAGATTAAGATAGATTCTTCTTTGTGCTTCTGCCTTCTTCAAATGCTAAAGGAAATGGAGTCTGGATTCCCAGCATGCACTTATTTTGAGAGTGCGGGCTGCTGGGTAATGGGGTGGGATCAGCTTCAAACAATATACTTGGTATTTGTCTCTCCGGCAACTAGATGGGGCTAGAGAGCAACAACAGTATATAAAGGTTATATGCTGGGGCATGACAACTTCTGTGATGCATTATCATCAGGCTGTCTATTAATACAATCTTTTCTTTCAGCATCCCAAATATACCTACAGGAATCCACCATCTTAACCTTTCCATCATGAAACTTCTGGTGCCTCCAAGATATTTTCCTAATAATAATATAAATCCTTTCTCCTATATTTAGGATCCCGGTGTAAACTCCTACATATCTTATATGATTCATCAGAAGCATTCTACAACCTCATTATTTTTAGACATCCTTTCATATATTTGAGGTTGACAATCACCTATCTTCTATTTTTTTTTCCTCTCGGTTTCACATCCCTGATGGCCTTCTCCAGATTCCAGGTGTCAATGTGGTCTTCAACTTTTGGTATTCAGAACTGGACACATTGCATTGAATGAGATCTGCATAAACCATAGATGGCGTTGTTAATATTTGTTGAGATCTGAATCTGATTCTTTATTGGCTTAACATGATTTTGTTGTTTTTTCTTGCAACTTGCATTCCTCTAGCCTTTTTAAATCCCAAGATAATTTTCACTTGGACTGTGATCAAATGATATATTGCACACATCAAACAAATATTTCTTATATCAGCAAACTTTACATTTATCTATGGTAAAATTAATGTGCTAGTTTGGACCCTACCAGGAATATTTTGAATGTAGGTTCAGTCTTAAGTCATATTAATTCCTCTTTAATACTACCAGTAAAACTGAAATGCAGAATCTTACCTCTTATACTGAATTATTCGTTAAGGCCTGGCCTGATTCTCCTTTTAAAACAAAATTTTAATTTTAATTCATTTTAAATTTCCGGGTTTTATATTTTTACGGCCAAATTTATTAAATTGGGATTTTAATATGTTCTTAAATGTTTTAATTGTTGTATTTATATGTTTTGTATGTTTTATTGATGGCTGTTCACCGCCCTGAGTCCCTCTGGGAGAAGGGCGGTATACAAATTAAATAAACCTAAACCTAAACCTAAGAAGGTGCTGCACAAACCTGGCAGATTCCTACCACTTTCCTTATCTCCAAGTTGTAACAAGACTTCAGTAGGCACTTTGGATATAGTCCATCAGCCAGGTCTAACCAGGGGTGAAATCCAGCAGGTTCTGACAGGTTCTGAAGAACCGGTAGTGGAAATGTTGAGCAGTCTGGAGAACCGGTAGCAGAAATTTTGAGTAGTTCAGAGAACCAGCAAATACCACCTCTGGCTGGCCCCAGAATGGGGAAGGGAATGGAGATTTTGCAATATCCTTCCCTCAGGAGTGGGGAGGGAATGGAGATTTTGCAATATCCTTCCCCCAGGCATGGGGAGGGAATGGAGATTTTGCAGTATCCTTACTCTGCCCACCAAGCCTGTTCCAGGCTGCGGGGATCGCCACAGCACATTGCCGCCAATCGCCGCCTCCACGTGTCATGTTTTCAGCCTCCTCACATCGCATTTTCAGCCGGTTCCAGGGAGCAGGGATCAGCAGTGGTGGCAGCAATTCCTGCTGCCTGGAATCAGCCAATAATGCAATGCAGGCCAAAAATGGGGCATGTGAAGACTGAAAATGCAATGTGCGGAGGCAGTGCTTGGCGGTGATGTGCTGTGGCGATCCCCACAGCCTGTAACGGGTCTAAAACCAAGCATGCAAAGTCCAAAAATGCAATGCATGGAGTCCAAAAATGCAATGCACTGAGGCGGCGATGGGCTGTGGCGATTCCTGCAGCCTGGAACAGCTGATTGGCGGTATTCTGGGAGGCTGGTCCAACCACCAATCAGCTGCTCGTGCTGAATCAGCCTGCGATAACATGCTGAAGCTGACCAGGCTGTTTACTGTTTGCTGCAAGGACACTAGCCAGATGAATACCAATGGATGCTGGTAGTCAGAGGCAAAAAAAAAAAAATTCTTGTTTTCCTCCCCAAAAACTAATGTGCGTCTTATACTCTGAAAAATATGGTAATTATTTATGTATTCAATTGCCAATTACAGATTCATTCTTAGAGTGGGGAAAAAATGAACTACTACAATTTGTACTAAAAGCAGACAAGAAAAAATCTTTGTTAGATTAGATTAAGACAAATGCATAAACTCCACCCACTCACCCCCCAAAAAAGGATTATGAGTGATTTAATAAATTGATCCATTTGTATCTTGTATCCCGCTATAGAAATCATTGGCTTTAAGTCACAGCAGAGATTATGAACTGTGTGGTTTATTAATGTTTTATGGACTTTGTGTACTACATCTTAAATGCAAAAACTGAATAGCCTCTCATGAGCAGAAGAGTTATTCTAAGGACGATTACACAGACAAAGTTATCTGTAGGATGTCTAAGAGAGGTCAACTAGATCAGAGAAGCCAACCCCATAATCATGTTGCTGAAGTTCAATCTAAGTTGCCAACAGTGTGATTTTCAGCCTTTTAGCCCCGTCCTATAGGAGCCTCTCAGTGCAACACACCTGTATATCCATATCATATTACAAGTTGTTATTAATTTTGAAGGCAATATGAGGACCACATTAGGTTGAGAAAAAGGGAAATAAACAAAGACATAACTATATTGTTTCTTGTTTATATCAATTTTAACTGATTGTTCATTGAAAAAAACATATCCCGTGGAGGGCTGCAGCCATCGATCTCCATCTACTGCCATTGTTCAATCGGTTGGACAAATCTCTTTAACTGCTTGGAAATAAGAGATTTTTGGGGAATGAAGTTAAATGTTTCCACTCAGCCAGCAGCTTATTGATCCTGAAAGCAAATGTTTTGTCTGCTAGGTCTTTCTTGCACTCTGGTGCTGGAGAGGATAGAGTAGACTGCCAAAGCTGGAGGAGGAGGAGGAGGAGGAGGAGGAGGAGGAGGAGGAGGAGGAGGAGGAGGAGGAGAAGAAGAAGAAGAAGACGACGACAGAGGCAAAGGGATGATAGCCAATTGTAATACTATTCTTGGCATCCAGATCAAGGAGACAGATGCTAATGTCAAACTTTCTAGGAATGGACTTAGTCCTCTCTCAGCAGTTCTTTGGCCAGCATATCTACATGTTCCTTTAAAAAAGATCAGAAAAGACTTGTGAACTTAACAAATCTATCTAATCAATAAAGCCCAAAATCAAAGTTTCAATTTTTTTCCATCTCAAGCACAAAGTCCAGAAGTGGTTTCCAAGTAGAAACAAAAGTACTAGATTTGGCCTGAGGGGCCAGACTAGGAAACCACAAAGGACCAGCCCAGGGTGCCTCTGCCAGCGAAAACAGAGCTCTGGAAGGCGGGGGGGGGGGGGG
>WNWU01000063.1:7627792-7650227 GCA_012654045.1 Ptyas mucosa | reverse complement strand
GGGGGGGGGGGGGGGGGGGGGGGGGGGGGACACACACATTTTTGCTGGCAGAGGGCTATCAAAACAAACTAAAAACAAAACAAAAGGAGAAATGTTTCCCCTTTTGCCTTTGAGCATGCAAGGAGGGACAGGAAAGGAGAAAGGGAAAGAGGAAAGACAAAGAAAAAGAAGGGAAGATGGGAAGAGAGCAAGGAAGGAAAAATAAGGAAAGAGGAGAAGGAAGAAGAAAGGAAAATGAAGAGAGAAGGAAAAAGAAGGGAAGGAAGGAAGGAAGGAAGGAAGGAAGGAAGGAAGGAAGGAAGGAAGGAAGGAAGGAAGGAAGGAAGGAGATTATAATGAGAAGGAGGGAGGGTCTGAGGAAAGTCCTGCCTTAGGACTTGGCCAGCTCAGGTGCCTCCGACACGAGTCCTGTGTCAAGCCCACCATGGCCACACCCAACCATGGCCATTCCCACCATGGCCCTGCCCACGCACAGCCCACCTCCTTGGCTCCCCAAGGTCAAACACAACCCTCATGCGGCCCTCAACGAAATCAAATTTGACACCCCTGCTTTAACACAAACGCTCTGCTGTCCCATCCAAATTCTACCTTGGAAAGACAAAATTATTGGTACCATCTCAGATCTTTCCTACTTCAGTGGTCTTTTTTTCTGACAGCAGCACACCATGAAAGACGTACTGATGAGGATGTTTACAACATCTCTAATCTCTGCCAGCAAATCCCAGTTGAATTATCACCATTTTACAAGCATTCGGTTTACTTAAAAAAAAATGCCATCGACAATGAAAGCAGAATAAAAATATCTTTTGCTGAGATTAGCAAAAGTGCCAATTTAAAAAGGGGAATGCCTTTGTGGTTTGTTTGTTTGTTTTTTTAAAAAAACAAACCGCTCTCACTTATTTTCTGAAATCCATTTCAGGTTTTTTCCCTCCCCCCCCCCCAGGCTCTTGTTCAAGGAAAAAAAGGTCATATTCCCCAATGGCGAGTATAAAGGCAAAGATATATTTATTAAGCAAGAATATATGACTTTTTGCACTCATAAAAGTTCGATTGCACATATGGGAAAAAGCTGATTTATCGTTGAACTTTTTGGAAAGGCAGGGCATGACTGCTTTCAATAAATATACTTTTGAGAAAACAGAAGATATCCGCAGCATAGCAGGAGCAAAAATATACCCCTCCATAATTTCTGTGAAAGGGATATAGGGGCCGCTATCCTCCTAGAGGTAGTTGACTTACACCCTTCTTCCACTGGCTCACCCTGAAAAGTCAGGGTGAGCCTCCAGTGTGAATGGTTGCGGTTGCAAGAGGAGACTCCCTGATGAATTGGTGGAGTGCAGGGGTGGGCTTCAAAAATGTTAGTAAGAGGTTCTCTGCCTGGTTGCTGGGTGAGTGTGGCCATGGTGGGTGTGGCCTAGTCAGCCTCCTGCACCACAGCAGGAGGCGGTGTTTTTGCCCTCCCCGGGCTCCAGAGGCTTTCCTCGAGCCTCCAGGAGGGTGAAACGGCCTCCTCAGGCTCCAGAGGCCTTCTAGAGGCTGGAAACGGGCCTGTTTCTGGCTTTCCTGAACTTCCGGTAGGCCTGTTTTTCACCCTCCCCGAGCCTCCTGCACTTACCTGCATCCAAAATGGGCTGTGTGGGGACTCCTGGGAGGGGCGGGATGGAGTGGGTGGGGTCAGCCAGGAGTGGGATTTGGGGGTTCTCCAAACTGCACAGAATCTTAGCTAGAGGTTCTTCCGAACCCCCAGCAGCCCACCCCTGGTGGGGGACCCTTCTTCCTTTGGATCGTGGCCTTTGGCTTCTCCTAAATCCTCTATCTGTCCTGGGTAGAAATCATGAGTGGCAGGATTTTTGCCCACAGTTTGTTTTCAGCCACTCACCTGCTTGCTTGCAGGTGTCCTCCAAACAGAAGCTGGGGGCAACGGCAGGCGCTCCCTTGGCAGCACACTGTGCCTAGGCAACGGTGCTAAATCACACCCCAGTGCGCAGGCATGCTCTCCCTCTCCAGCTTCCCTTCCCTTCCCTTTTGCAGCTGTGTGCAGCGGGATAAATCGAAGCAGGGCGTGACAGATGTATGGGAAGACGAGGCGAGTACAATCCCCGGCTTTCAGCCATTTGGAAATCAAGTCTGTTAATGCCCCTTGTGCTGGGTGAGATTGGAACATGCACACATGGCGAGCCGAAAAAGAACCCTTCGAGACAAACGCTCATTAAGATCTGGGTTTGATAGGAAATGGCACAAGGCCAAAAACACCATTCAGGGGATTAATGGTGCATACAAAGTAGGAGGAGAGCAAAAACAACAACAACAACAGGGGGTTTTAGAGGCCGAGAAGGAGGCACCCTTGCAACCTAGAAATTTCTCATGTCGGGATGGAAGCTGGGAGCCTCTTTGCTCTTGCAGGGTACCTGGGGAGGCTTTTCCCATTGGCTGGCATTTTTCAGCAGCCATTTTTTTAAAAAAAATTAGTTCGTTAAAAGGGTGAGCTTCTGTCTTTAAGGCTTCCTAGCTCTGTGAATGAGAGCATTGGGTGAGACATTCATTCTCTCTGTATGTGAATGAGGGCACAACTAGAATCTTGCAAAAGTGGCCCAGGGATTGTGGGCATCTTCTTAGGATGATCCAGCTGTGAGTAACAACTGGAAAGGGGTGGCCACCTTTCCAAAGAAGGCCAAAGCTGAGAATCTGGATTTTGAGTTGCTGGCCAGGGTGCTGAATTGTCAGGGTATATTCATCAACTGGATTGGACATGGTAACAAGGTCAGCCAATGTATAGGCATAGCAGCTAAGTCAGCCAATGGGGGCTGTTTGGGAGCTGAGACAGACTGGAGCCCGGGCGGGGTCTTAGTCTGCAGCTTCTGAGTCTGTGCAGAGAAACTGAAACCAGTCTGCTCTGCTGAAATGAAACTAACTCTTCTCTCCTGCCTTGTGTTTTGCTTGTAACTGCTACTATGTTGAAGAAGAATCTATATTGTTATTGTACATTTATCTTCATGTGTTATATGTATATAAAAAAGTTAATGAATCCTGCTGAATCAGTTTACCTGTGTGTGTCTGTATAAATGAGTTGTCCCCCACCAGAATTTCCCTGGAAATCTTAATTACATGAAAACTTATCACTGGCATTAATAGAACAGAGGCTGCAGACATCTCAACTACGGTCTCTGCTCCACCACAGGGTGACTTGCAAGAATCAAGGCCTATTGGGACATCCACAAGAGATAGGGAAAATCACCCCAGCCAAGGAAGGTTCACTGAACAGTACAAGCTAGAGGATATAATACAGGGAGTTCTCAACTTAAGCCAGTTCATTTAGTGACTGTTTGACATTACAACGGCACTAAAAAAAGTGATTTATGGCCATTTTTTCACACTGATGACCATTGTAGCATCCCCACGGTCATGCGATTTACATTCAGATGCTTGACAACTGGTTCATATTTATGACGGTTGCAGTGTTCCCTGGGTCATGTGACCCTCTTTTGCGACCTTCGGACAAGCAAAGTCCATGGGGAAGCCAGGTTCACTTTAACAACCCATCTGACTAGCTTAACAACGGCAGTGACGTACTTAACAAACATTAAGCAAGAAAGGTCGTACAACGGGGCAAAGCTCACTTAATACATTTCTCAATCCCCTGACATAAATTTTGAGCTCCATTCTGGCCGTAAGTCGAGGACTACATGCATCAGTTTCAGTGAGAAAGATTTGGAAATAACCGGGAGAGAAAATTAAAGCTTTTACAGTTCGTTTCCAAGGGTTGGGTTGGGTTTTTTTTTTTTTTTTTAAATCTCTCATTTGGGCTGCCCAGATTCTGCAAAGTGTTCCATTTGGGAACTTTTATGGAAAATAATTTTAAAAGCTGGCATTCAGCAGCCTGATTTTTTAAAGCCAAATATCCAGCTATACTGTAGTTGGTAATCAAAATTCACCTCCCTGTTTGGATCCCCTTCAGGGGTGTTATTCACAAGCAGCTGCTGAGCTCTCCATCAATGTGAGACCACCTGTGGTGGAGACCTGGCCCAATTTCTGGTTCACAGCTGAAGCCGATTCTCAGTGGAGACACCAACTCTTGGCTCGGAAAGTTGGCGAGTTTTCCCTGCCATGTCGGTACGGATCTTTTGCAAAGCGCACTATCCACAGGTTACAATGTTTGTAAGTGCTCTGAGCAGGGGTGAAATCCACTTACCTTTGCTACTGGTTCACAAATGTGAGTGCGCGCACGTGTTCGCTATGCTCACGTGCGCCTCCTCCACGCATGTACAGAGCAGAGGTGGGTTTCAGCAGGTTCTGACCAGTTCTGCAGAACCGGTAGCAGAAATTTTGAGTAGTTCGGAGAACCGGTAGTAAAAATTCTGACTGGCCCTGCCCCCATCTATTCTCTGCCTCCCGAGTCCCAGCTGATTGGGAGGGAATGGGGTTTTTGCAGTAACCTTCCCCTGAAGTGGGGTGGGAATGGAGATTTTACAGTATCCTTCCCCTGCCACACCCACCAAGCCACGCCCACAGAACTGGTAGTAAAATTTTTGAAACCCACCACTTGCATAGAGCCTTCTGCGCATGCGCAGGGTCAAAAATGGGATGTGATGACATCCAGGCAGGTGGGAGAGCCTTCTGCCGCCGGCGCTACCGGTTTGCCCAATCCGGATAGAACTGGCTGCATTTCACTCCTGGCTCTGTGAGGTATTTGGACTGAAAAGCAGAGTAGAGATGCAATAGAGAAAGACAGACAGAGAGAGTGACCCTTTCAACCTTTACAAACTCTTGCTGTTTGGTGGAAAAAAGAAGAGTCCTCTTCCAATTTGTTTCTCCAACAGCTCCCAGAAAGGCCTCTCCCTTGAAAGATCCTGTGTGAGAGGTTAAACATCTCTCGTTCTGCTCCCTCCAGCAGCCCCTGGCAACCATTGTGGGCTGAAATCAATTTGTGCTCCAGGCAGCTCCTTGTAGATGACTAATTTGAACCAGATGGAGGCCACAGAACAGTTTTGGGTTATCATGACCTTGCTAGATTTCTATATGGAGACATTTCCCTGCTACCCGAGAGTGCTTTTTCAAGAGGCAACTGGTCTTTCTTGGTTTTCTTTGAAGACATTTCACTTCTCATCCAAGAAGCTTCTTCAGCTCTGACTGGGTGGTGGGGAATGGAAGGAGTTATACCCCTTGCAGACAGCTGGTCATTTGCATCCTTTTAGAGAATCCTTGAGGCCACCTGGAAGTTTATCTGTGTCATCATTGTGCGTCCACCTGAGTGGTGCAAATCGGTGTGGAGCCTTCTTGGAACTGTTGAAAGGACTGTGTTGTAGACTGGAGGTAGATGATGGCACATCCCTCCTCCTCTGTTGAGAGGGCTGTTCAGAACATCTTCAAAGAAGCGAAACATCTTCAAAGAAACCAAGAAAATCCAGTTGCCTCTTGAAAAAGTACCTTTGGGATAACTATCAGTGGTGGGATTCAAATAATTTAATAACAGGTTCTCCACCCTAATGACTGGCTGGGTAAACGTACCCATGGTGGGCATGGCCAGGGGGTGTGACAGGCAGCACTCAGCCTCCTGAACCCCTCTGGGAGCAAAAACAGGCCGCTGGGGAGGGGAAGCATTTTGGGCCTAGTAGGCCTCCCTCCAGTCTCCTGGGAGCGAAAGCAGGCTGTGGGGGAGGGGGCCACGCTGCACACACACACCCCGTACCCTGTTTTGGGCCTAGGCCTCCATGAAGCCTCCTGAGAGTGAAAAAAGGTCACGGGGGGGCCGCACCACACCCCCTTATGCCCCATTTTGGGCCTAGGAGGCCTCCCTGCAGTTACCTGGGAGCCAAAATGGGGCACGTGGGGACTCCTAGAAGGGGCAGGGTGGGGAGGGGAGGGCCAACCAACAATTTAACTACTGGTTCGCCTAAACCGGCCCGAACCAGCTGAATCCCACCACTGATAACTATGACCTGGATGACTGAGAATCTCTCTAAACATTTCCCTCCTACTTTACAAGAAATCCCTCCTCTACTAAGTCTCACATATCTGCTGTCTTGACCCTAAGCACCGATAGACCACTTTGGTGAAAAATTGGACTGGGAAATGTTTCCCCCCCCTCCGACATTTTATAATCTCCTACCAATATGGTACACGTGCCATGAACATTAACAACATAATCTGCGAGGTGTAAGAATCAAGTAAGGATTTCTAAAAGCTATGGCTGTATCTGCTAGTTCATATGGTGTGCGATTTCAATTCAGTTCATAGCGATAGATCCATTAGCCATACCTGGACCTTTTTATCCAGTTCGGATAAAAATGGAGGAGTTTAATAAGTAAACCTTTGAGCTCCTAGCCATTCCATTTCCTAATATTTACCGGGTGGGAAAAACCCGCTCATTCTCTGTCATTAGTTACCTTTGCCACTTCAAACCAATCAAATTTAAATGTAATTTAGTGCACTTTTGTTGCGAATATTATCTTGGCGTTTGTTAGCACTTCTCCTTGACAGGATGCCTAACACCACAACTGCTATTCCATTAAAATAAAAACCTAAATAATATTTTATCCATTACAAAATAGCAGAGAGATAGAGAGAGGGAAAAATATGAACAGGGCAGCATTCAATGTGCAGAACAGTCACTTAATAAAACATGGAACTGGTGTGGATAAGATGATCAGAATTGCCTGAAAAAGCATCATTTTATTTGGTGATTCTCCTAGTCATAGGACCATCCATGAATGTCCTTATTCTTGGATAAGAGCTTCCCGAGGTTTGGCTCCAGGCCTGTTCCTTTTTTCCTCCTTTTTTCCAGCGCCTGTTCATCACCGGAAGTGGATGAAGATGGGGAGAATTTCTGCTTGTGAAGAGAAGAGGGATCCAGCATCCCTATGTTTAGTAGGATCTCAAGAACTTCAGGAGAAAATCTTCCCCCATCACTGATATCCAAATAAAGATGGAGGAAACCTAGGTAATGATCTGGCAGGGTATCCATTCAGATTCAAGGTTCCAGGAAGGGAAGGGAGTGTTGTGATCTTCCGGCGCCCTGTGGACCCGGCAGCAGAGTCAGAAAGTGAGGACGCTGGTGGGTGGAACATGGGCCCATCCTGGAGTCTGGGGAAGGCTCCAACGAGGGCTCTGCGTTGGAGGCAGAGAGGGGGCCAGGGCCATCTGGGAATTATGTGCAGACTCCGGAGCCTCCAGAGTCAGACATCAGTGATGCAGAGGAACAGAGGGAGCCTGTTCCCAGTGCGCGCATGCGCAGAGCTGCCAGAAGGCAAGGACAGTTAAAACAAAAGGGTCGACTCAGGAGTAGGGCTTGGAGATGACTGGCCCCTCCCATAACACATAAAGAGAGCAATGGCACGTGGGCCTTTGCAGGAAGCAACCGTTGTTTGTGCTGGCCAGTTTCAAGACTACAGCTCCGTGTTGACTCTATGTTCCATGTTGCCTTGCAAAATTAATTGCCAAACAGGTCTTGGCAGCGTGTCAAGGGAGATAAAGGTGGGTGTTTATCAGCCTTATCCCAAAGAACTGTGGCAGACTTCTGTCGGACTCTGTACAACTAGTTGGGACTCATCTGTGAATGAACAGAATGAGATTGAACTGGCTCTGAATGAGCAGAATTCACAGCCGTTGAAATAAAAAGAGGCTTGTGGGGACTCATTTTACTGTATCAGGAAGTCAAGGTCAGAACAGGGAGATGAGTTTGCCAGGATTGGAAACCAGTTTGAAAAGGGACCTGGTGGATGCCTGCATTCTGTTGACACATTGAGTTGATTCTTATGCCACCTCAGCCAACATTAAACTGATATCACTGTAGAGGTCAGTCCTCTTCTTTCTTGTAAACCTACCATCATCCCTGTCCAACTCCAACCCCTTCTTCCAGATCTACCTTGCCTGGCAATGGGGAGTTTCCGCATAGGCCACATCATGGTTGTGCCAGTCTCTATGAAGCCACTGTATGCATCTTCAACACCAAGGAGATGCTTGGAAGGAGATGAAGGCCTTTGCTTTTTCCAAACCTTCACTCAACAAGCTTCTAATTCATGAGCCAGTTCTAAATCGAGCCCAATAACCTTTATATAGCACTACATTCAGAGGTGGGTTTCACATTATTTAACAACAGGTCACCCAGCAGCGAAACTGTGAGTGCATGCACTTTGCTCACACGCATGGCTTGGATGAGTGCATGCAGCTTAGAAAACGTGGCTAAATAAGACCCTAACCCTAACTCTAACCCTAACCCACCCTAACCCTAACCCTAACCTGCAGGTCTCCACTACCGGTTCGCCAGAACCAGTCTGAACCAGCTGAATCCCACCACTGATTACATTACTGGAAACAGAACACTGTTCTGGACTGATATATGTATGTATGTATGTATATATGTATGTATGTATGTATGTATGTATGTATGTATGTATGCCTAACAGGGTGTTTTGTAAAAGGAATAGGACAAAACCATCAGCAACTAAGGGAAGTATGTAAAACTTCCTGATGTTTCAAATAATATTTAAGGCCTTCACTGAAAATAACCACGATAAGCACTCTTTGCAGGGCTTATGCGCTTGATGGGCCTTAATTTCCTTTTATTTCTTTCCTCCTGAGAAAACATATACAACTCTCTGTCTTCTGTCATGAAGAGCAGTCTCAGTTTACACACCTTGGCAACACAATTTTGGAATTTGCAGAGCGAGTTTGTAAGCAAGGAGTGTTCCCAACTCTAATGGCTGGATTCTAAATTTAGGACTTGGTCTTAAACCAAATTTCTCTAAATGTTCTTTTTTTTTAAAAAAAAAATGAGATTTTTACAAACAAAAGTAAAAATTAATACAGACGGAAATGGAATAAGAAGGAACAAGAAAAAGAAAGAAATAAAAGAGGAAACGAAAGTGCTTGTGGGAAGCTCCCCCTCCAAGAAGAATGAAATATTTTGGGGAATATTAAAAAGGCGGGATAGAATATTTCCCCTAAAGGAAAAATGGGGGGGGGATCTTAAGGGAGGCAGAAACCAGTACCAGTCTCCCTGCCTCCAAGCAGAAACTGAGCAAGCCAGCTTTTAGAAATACAGATTTGGTAATCCATTCAGAAAGACTGGGTCAGACAGGAAACTCCAAATAAGCAATTGGGCAAGCCAAAAGGATGGAGAGGATTAGTTCAGACAAACACCTAGGATTTACATTTCCTCTTTTGCCTATAGCACCAGCTATGACCCTATAGGGAATCTGGCAACAGCCAATAGAATATTAAAGGACATGTTCTTGCACAGGAACAGGAAGCTCATATTCAAAGCCCAAAGAAGGTATAAAAACCCACCCACTCTAAACTCCATTTTATCAGCTGCCCAGAATCACATGTGGTTGGTGGTTCTGCTTCATCACTAACCTTTCTTTCCAATCAGCCTCCAGCCTCCATTTTGTCTCCAGTGCCTTTCTCCCAGATTGGACCTGAACCAGATGGATTTTATTTCCAACATGCTAAAAGGAAAGAAAAAAAAAAGATAGACGAAAAGAAAGAAGATATAAAGAAGTGGCTCTGATCTTCTTTTCAGCAATTATAAGTATAATTGCAGATTTAACTCTTTCTCTAAAGCTACATCGCCCTCTTCTTTCCATAATCTGTCCTATCCAATAATCAAAACCACAGACTGTAAATTCATATTTTTCATTTTTTTCTTCAAAAAGTCCATAAAGAGTTTCCAGTCGGCAAAATCTCTCTAAATGCTGTGAAGTATTTTCAGATAAGCTGTTTTCCTATATTTCTAGGAATGTTAACCAATGTTAGAACCAACGTTAACCAAACAGAATTGTCTGTTAGTCCCGCACAAATAGCAGCGTGAAAATGGATTCTGAAACAGAAAATTGTATTTATCTGTTTTGTTTAAAAATAAACCCCGGGAACTTTTATAGGCATTGTTCTGGTTTCCTGTTTTGTTCTTCATTTCTCTGGCAGACAGCGACTCAAGGGCAACTTCTGCTTTCGGTAAACGGCAGAGACTCAACTCTCCACAACAGAGAGAAAAGGGATGCAAGAAATAAGCTTCTCATATTGGTGGGAAAAACTCAACATTATGTGCAACTATTGAAACCGAAAACAGCCCTGCTTTTGACCTAATATTGCTGGTCTCCCAAGGGAGAATGTCCAAGGTTTCTGCCATAAATTCTTGGAGAAGATTTGAGGAGGAGAGCCGCCTCTAGAATTTTCTCAAGCGCATGGACCCCCAGATGAGCTACAGGAATCCAAGGAAAGACGATTAGCATTGATCATTTTCTCTCTGCATCTAAGGAAAAAAATAATCCACAGAGGACTGATGGCCTTTGTTTACTTTTAAAAAGTTCACAATTTGTTCAGCATTTCTCTTCCAGTTCTAGTTCATCACTGAAGCTCTGTATGACAGGAGCCCTGGTGGCGCAGTAGTTAAAGTGCAGTATTGCAGGCTAACTCTGCCCAAAACCTGGAGTTCGATTCTGACCAGCTCAAGGTTGACACAGCCTTCCATCCTTCCGAGGTCGGTATTATGAGGACCCAGATTGATGCTGACTTTGTAAACTGCTCAGAGAGTGCTGTTAAGCACTATGGGACAGTATATAAGCTTAAATGCTATTGCTATTGCTATGATAGTATAGCATGCAATGCCATCTGCTAAGCACCTTCCTGTTCTTTGGGGTCAGCTGGAATGAAGGGGAAAGTCCACAATATCTACCAAACACAGGTAGTCCTCAACTTACAACAGTTCATTTAGTGAACATTCAAAGTTACAACAGCACTGAAAAAAGTGACTTCTGACCATTTTTCACAGTTATAGAATTCTTTGTCGCATCCCCATGATCGTGTGATCAAAATTCAGATGCTTGGGTCGTACTTATGACCTGTGTCCCAAGGTCATATGATCACCTTTTGACAAGCAAAGTCCGTGGGGAAGCCCGATTCACTTAACAACCGGGTTTCTAACTTATCAACTGCAGTGATTCACTTAACAACCGTGGCAAGAAAGGTCGTACAATGGGGGCAAAACTCCCCTAAAAATGTCTCACTAAACAACACAAAGTTTGGGCTCAATTGTGGTCATAGGTCGAGGATTACCTGTACATGCATCCCTGTCCGTTGCAAAAATCTGTATATTCATGTGATTAAGAAAACACCAAAAAATCTCTTCCTGTTACGCTAAACCTATTTCCCATCCAATCAGATAAGGCTTGATAAAAGAAAGAAATACATCATGTCCTGGGAAAATTCCGCAGAGCTATCGTTGAGCTCCCTCGTGGGTCCAGAATGTGATAGCAGAAATTTAGAAGAGTTTTTGAAATGTAGATTTTAGCCAGCACGGAACCAATGCAGATAATAAGAAACCCCTCTGTCCAAAAAAACGTTGGTCTCCATTGATGTTTGCAATTGCTAATCCAATTCTGAGTCATGAGAAAAGACTTCCCCATCCATACAGCCTGATGATCTTGTCAAAAGAATCGTGAACGAAGTTCGTCTGAGAAGAAGTAAATCTCCCAGGCTCCTAATAGTCTCCAAATTGAATTCAGACTGTGGAAAGTTAGCCCCCACTCCACTCCTAGAAGAATGAAATATTAAAAAGAATATTATATTTCCGTGAAAACATGATTTTTTTTAGAGGCAGGAAGCAGACTCGCTCTTAATAACCCCCACCTTTCTTAATAGCCCTCAGCAGATGTCAGTACTTTAGAGATAAAGAGATAGCTAGCTCTATTCATAAGCAAATTCCCTGCAGCAAGGTCTGAACAAAGGTAGGGTTAGCCCTCAGCCACAATAGGAATGGCCCAACAAGCCCCTTCATTGCATCACCCTCCAAACTTCAACCAAACCTAGCTCAGACAACCTACAGAGCCATCTATGACCCCTACAACAGCCAACAGAGTATATGTTCTTGCACAGGAACAGGAAGTTCAAGTGCAAAGCCCAAGAGAAGGTATAAATGCCCCCCGCTCTCAACTCCATGTGGTCAGCTGCACCAGAACTACCCATGTGGTTCTGCTTCAGTGGTGGGTTCCTCCTGGTTCCACTCGGTTCCGCCAAGCTGGTAGCAGTGATGATATGACATCACCGAACCGGTTCTGCCCCCCTCCCCCCACCCCTCCCCCTGCCCTCCCCACCCACCCCCGTTATTCTTACTTTTTATTTGGCCCCACCCCCAAACTCTTGCTGCCTCCTGAGTCCCAGCTGATGGGCTATAAGGAAAAAAACTGTTTAAACTCTTGCCGCGGGGCTTCAAAGGGCCGCCCTACAGCTGATCAGTGGTAAAAGGCAGTTTGGTGGTAGACCAGTGCCTCAAAAAACAAATGAGTAGACTGGTGCCTGCAAAAATAAATGGGTAGACCAGTGCCTGCAAAAATAAATGGGTAGACCGGTACAGCTCTGCAAGCAGTTAAAAGCCTGATAGACCAGTACCTCTGCTAAATCCTAAAGAATTGTCACATGACCATAAGCCACGCCCACAAAATAAGTCACGCCCACAGAACCGACAGTAAAAAAATTTAGAACCCACCCCTGTTCTGTTTCATCATTAAACCATCTTTCCAATCAGCCTCCATGTTTCCAGTGTCTTTCTCCCAGCTTGGAACTGAACCAGGTGGATATTTCTTCCAACAAGACCTCACCAGGTTCAACCCAAGAAAGAAGGCAATATTCCTCATTAGGACTGCCAATTGCAAACTGGACTTTCCAACAGACTCCACTCCCATTTTGACAGAGCTTCCCTTTCTCCTTGTGTCACTCCGCATCCTGCTTATGAATACCTGAGCAAACTTCCTGGAAAGAAAGATTCCCATCTTCCAGGTGGGTAGAGTCACACATCGTACCAGAAACAAGCAGCCATTTCCAGGAGGAACAGCATTAAACGTCTCTGTTCAGCCATATGTGTTCCATTGATTTTGTTAGAAATCTAGTCCCCAAAAAATCATTTTAAATGATCATGGGTGCATATGGTGGACCCATATAAAAAATGATAAAACTCATGGCTTAGATAATATCAAAGAAGTTTATGTAATGAAATTCACAACTGCAGAATCACAGATATAGAGTTTACGAGGGTAGAATCATTTCCTCAAAGTTTTTTGTGATTTCTTGGGTGGAGCTCAACTCTTGGCATCTTAATCAACCTGTCCACTTCATTTGTATTAACAGAAGTGGTTTGTGATTGCTTTCTTCTGACACAGTTTTTGGATTCCCTCAATCTAACCTGAGAGAGAGAGAGAGAGAGAGAGAGAGAGAGAGAGAGAGAGAGAGAGAGAGAGAGAGAGAGAGAGAGAGAGAGAGAGAGAGAGGGAGAGAGAGAGAGAGAGAGAGAGAGAGAGAGGGAGGGAGGGAGAGAGAGAGAGATGGACAGACAGAGGGAGGGAGGGGGGAGATAGAGAGATAGATAGATAGATAGATAGATAGATGGATGGATGGATGGATGGATGGATGGACGGACAGACAGACAGACAGAGGTAGGAAATTAGGGAGACACAGAGAGAGAGATTGATAGATAGATAGATAGATAGATAAATAAATGATATATGATAGATAGATAGATAGATAGATAGATAGATAGATAGATAGATAGATAGGTAGGTAGGTAGGTAGATAGATGATAGATAGAGATGGATGGATGGATGGACAGACAGAGGTAGGTAGGTAGGGAGGTAGGTAGGGAGAGAGAGACAGATAGACAGACAGATGAGAGA
The DNA here is from genome assembly GCA_012654045.1 of Ptyas mucosa. Classification (NCBI taxonomy): domain Eukaryota; kingdom Metazoa; phylum Chordata; class Lepidosauria; order Squamata; family Colubridae; genus Ptyas; species Ptyas mucosa. Next base: position 7,636,566 of record WNWU01000063.1, on the reverse strand, counting down.
GAGAGAGAGAGAGAGACGGAGGGAGGGAGGGAGGGAGGGAGGGAGAGAGATATGACAGAGAGAGAAGGTAAAGAATTACAGGGTAATTAAAAGGGAGGTTTTTGAGAGAGAGAGAGAGAGGGAAGGAGGGAGGGAGAGAGAGAGACCCATAGAGCTAGAGCTAGAGATTCCTGAGCTTTGGTTCTGATTCAATTTTCTCCACATCGTAGTCTTTGGACTATAAAAGTTCCAGTCCTTCTCCAGGGTCCCCTTCTGACTTCCCCACTGTTTCTCCATCTCCTTGGGCATTTTTGCTAATTTCCCTCAGCCACCCCGTGGTACCTGCTGAATGCTGAACCTGATAGGAACAGAGACCCCTGCAGGGCAATGACATTAGCCTGGCATCAAAAAGAATATAGCCGTCAAAAGGACTTTCCTCCTTCCTCTTGCCCTCCAGCAAGACAGAAAAGGCTTTGGTGGTGGTGGAGGAGGAGGAGGAGAAATGGAATTCTTTTCTAACTTTCAAGATCGTGACTGTTTCTCTGCGTACCCAACTTGGTTAACTGCTCTGGAGGAGACCGAGGTGTCACATAAAGGAAGATTTTATGCACTATTCTCGGTCTTGTTTTAATGTCTCCATCCTATTCATCATCATGTTACATTTGGTCATAAATATATCTGTGGCTCCTTTGTGTTCAAAGCCATGTCTATGTCAGGGAAGGAGGGACGGAGGGAGAAAGGCTTAACTGCATCCAGACGTAGGAAAAAAATGTACATGTTAGATGTGGCAAAGAAACAATTCTACTGCTTCCTTTTATCTCGCTGTAAATCCTACCAGCTTTAATGACATTAACGTCCAAGTTAACATGTACAAAATTGTGGCGGTTCTTTCCATTTAACAGTGAGGCAGAAGACTCAGGCTAAAAGAGGAAGCTGACCAAGAGGGAAAGATGACACGGCACACATGAGCTTTTGCAAAAGCTCAGTCTCAACATGTTTGGGGAAAGGCAAAAAGAAAAAGAAAAAACCTTTTCTTGAAATGCAACCAGGCTGAGATTTTGTAATAAAGTCTATGTGCACCAACCAGGGGTGGGATTCAAAAATTTTAGCAACCGGTTCTCTGCCTGGTTGCTGGGTGGGCGTGGCCATGGTGGGTGTGGCCTACTCAGCCCCCTGCGCTACGGTGGAGGGGGGTATTTTTGCCCTCCCCAGGCTCCAGAGGCTTTCCTTGAGCCTCCAGAAGGGCAAAATGGCCTCCCCCAGATCTGGAGGCTGGAAATGGGCCTGTTTCTGGACTTCCGGAACTTCTGGGAGGCCCATTTTTCACCTACTCAGACTCTGGAGGCTTTCCTTGAGCCTCCAGGAGGGCGAAAATGGCCTCCCCTAGGCTCCTGAGGCTCTCCAGAGGCTGGAAACGGCCCCGTTTCCAGACTTCCAGAACTTCCAGAAGACCTGTTTTTCACCCTCCCAGAGCCTCCACGCAGACCCTGCACTTATCTGGCATCTAAAACGGACCGCATGGAGACTCCTGGGAGGGGAGGGGTGAGGTGGGTGGGGCCAGCCAGTCCTTGCAACTACTGGTTTGGTGAACCAGATGTAAAATTAGCATCCGGTTTGCCCGAACTGGTCTGAACTGACTGAATCCCACCCCCATCACCAACCTTCTGTTTTCTTCATTTCTAAACAAGTCATTGCTGAATAAAAATTGACTTACTATTTATTTATTTATTTTTATTACTCTTTGTTACTATATCATTTATTTATTTGGGGGCACGATGGCTCAGCAATTAAAGACACTGAGGTTGGCAGCTGGAAAGTTGGTAGCCCAGGTTTGAAACCCAAGCACCGCACAACGGGATCAGATCTTGTTCCTGTCTCAGCTCCTGCCAACCTAGCAGTTTGAAAACATGAAAAAGTGAGTAGATAAAGAGGTACCGCTTTGGTGGGAAGCTAACTGGCATTCTGTGCACCTTTGGCATATAGCCATACTGGCAACATGACCAAGGAAAATATCTTTGGATGACACTGGCTCTCTCAGCCAAGAAATGGAGATGAGCATTGAGACCTAGAGGCAGTGGTGGGATTCAGCCAGTTCGCACCACTTCGGGAGAACCAGTTGTTAACTTTCTGAGCAGTTTGGCAAACTGGTTGTTGGAAGAAGTCATTAGGGCAGAGAACCGGTTGTTAAATTACCTGAATCCCACCACTGCCAAGAGGGAGACCTTACATTCATTCATTCATTCATCATTCATTCATTATTGGTTTTTTTCTTTGAAAACATGTCACTTATCCAAGAAGCTTCTGAAGAGATAATCAACCAGCCCCACCCCCCAAAAAAGGACTACAAACACCTCTCCATCAACAATCAGCACCCAGATCAGCATAGATCTCTGATGGCGAACCTATGGCACGCATTCCATAGGTGGCACGCGTAGCCATATCAGTGGGCATGCCAACTCAGCTCTGGCGCATATGTGCACGCCGGCCAGCTGATTTTCAGCCCTTCTGGGCCCACCAGAAGTAGGGAAACAGGCTGTTTCCTGCCTCCGAAGGACCTGGAGGGGAGGAAGGCCCATTTTCCTATCTCACCTGGCTCCAGATCCTCTCTATGCATCTGGGAAGGGTGAAAATAGCCTTCCCCACCCCTTTGGAGGCCCTCCGGAGGCCTGAAATGGCCCATTTCCCAACTCCTAGTTGGACAGGAAATGATGTTTTTTGCTGTACCCAGCCTCCAGTCCAACCGGGAGTTGGGAAATGTTTATTTTATTTTATTTTATTTATTTTGTCGCATTTCTATGCTGCCCAACTCCCAAGGGACTCTGGGCGGCTTACAACAGAGAATAAAACAATGCAACAATATCCCATACAAAAGTTAAAAGAAAACATTAAAACGTTAAAACGTTAAAACACATACACTCCAATTTGGGGCCATTTCAGGCCTCCCAAGGGCCTCTGATGGGGTGGGGCAGACTGCTTTCTCCCTCCTCAGATGCATAGAGGATCTGGAGCCAGGTGAAAAAGAAAAACAGGCCTACTGGGCCATCGCGTGCCAAGAGCGGAGGGGGAGTTACATGGGCAGGGCGTGGCGCATAGAATTATGGTGTGGGCACCCACACACATGAACCTCCCCCACCCCCACCCCTCCTGGCACGTGATGGCAAAAAGGTTAGCCATCGCTGGCATAGATTGACTCCAAGGTTAACGCCAGACCAATGATCAATTAAACAATACCCCAATCAAGAAACTGCCAAAGAGCCATCAGTAAACAGCCCAACCAAAGAATCTCTAAGGCTTCCCTCACCCACCCAGACAGGCAAGTCAGCAGAATATAAACTGAGAGCAAACCACACTCCTTACTAGCACTGATGATGTTACCTAGTCAGGGTAATGAAAAGCGTGAAAATTCACCTTTGGGGCAACGGAGAAAGGAGAAAGAAAGAGGGATGGGGGCTACCAGCAAACCCTTTTACTAATCTTTGCAAATGTCTTGTTAAGAAATATGGGGAACGATTTGGTTTCACATCAAACCCGGCTTTCCTTACGTTTTGCAAATGTGCCCCTGAATTTTTGTATTGTGAAAACGGGACCAATACGATCCGGCCTGACATAAGCTTGGAAAGCAGACAGACTGTGATGAGTGCGGATGAATTGATGCCAATTTGCAGAAACACTTTTCTAAATGTCTTCTGACCTGATTAGCATCTCACAATAGGCAAAATTATTCTGCTCAAGCAGGCGTATTGTGACTTGTCATTGGGATTGTTGCTACCTCTCTCACCGAGAAGCTGCTTTAATCTCTGGTCCTGAGAGCCCCTGCAGCTGACAAGATCAGAGATTTGTCGTATTGTGTTATTATTCTTTAGACAAAGGTTGCTGGGCTTCTCTGCTGACACTTAACAAGTCCATAGATGTAAATTCTTCTATTGCTTTCAGGGGAAAAGCCCAGGGACAGCTTTGTACGGTAGCGGCCAAAATTGTGGAAACCTTTTGAGGAAAGTGTCTTTTTGAGGTTTGATGGCTAATAACACCACTTTTTGTCTTGGAGTTTCAAGATAATCCTATTCCACTGCTGAAATGGCCTGGGAATAGCCGAGACCTTAACCCAATTGAAAATCTATAGAGCCCACTAAAGAAACTAGTTAGTCAGAAGCGACCCAGCAATAAAACCCAGTTAATAGAAGCCATCATTCCATCTTGATTTCACATTAGAACAGCTGCAGAACTAAAAGACTTAGTTCACTCCATGGGAAGATGTTGTAAGGCTGTAATTCATGCTAAAGGTTACCCAACGAAGTATTAACTGACATGATGATAATTTTTGTATATGTCGTTTTTTCTATGGTGATAATTTTTATCTCTTTTTTTCCCTACCATTTCACTTTTCTTCTTTATACTGTAACTGCTATTCTAATAGCAAATCCTTCATATAAGTTATTGCATTACATTCTTGATTAAATTATCTTTCCATTGATATATAATTTTATGGTACAACTCTAAAAAAAAGTGGTGTTATTAGCTAGTTTTAGAAAATGCACTTTTCCCAAAAGGTTTCCATAATTTCGGCCACTACTGTACTTCCCTCGATATCTTCCAGTTTTATCTGATAGCATTAGAGTTCCAAAACAGGAAAATATTGGGGTGGATAATCAATCTCCCTCCCCGGTTAAGCATTTCAATTCCATGTAGAGGTAGTTCTTGACTTACAGCCACAACTGAGCCCAAAATTTCTACTGCTAAGCAAGGCAGTTATTAAGTGAGTTTTGCCCCCTTTTACAATCTTCATTGCCACAGTTGTTAAGTGAACCTGTCTTGCCTGTTGATTTTGCTCGTCAGGCAGTCACAAAAGGTGATCACACTGACCCCGGGACAATAAAATATTCATATATACATGCCAGTTGCATGTAGTTTTCTTCCTGTGGGTACAAGACACTGTGATGGTCATAAGTGTGAAAAACAGCCACAACTAACCTTTTTCAGTCTGTTGTAACTTCAACTGGTCACAAATGGTTGAGTAAATTGAGCACCACTGCTGTTAACAGAGTTAGGAATGACACTGGAGCTTCTGCACACTGCCTATATTTTGCTCATCTCCCCATGCCTACATATTCAAAGACAGGCAGGCAGGCAGGCAGATGGGCAGGCAGACGGGCAGACTGATGCTTGAGTTAATTTGGGGAGACTGGAACCCAGCTATGAGCCTCGGTGGCGCAGTGGTTAGAGTGCAGTACTGCAAGCTACTTCTGCTGCCTGCCGGCTGCCTGCAATTTGGCAGTTCAAATCTCACCAGGCTCAAGGTTGACTCAGCCTTCCATCCTTCCAAGGTGGGTAAAATGAGGACCCAAATTGTTGAGGGCAATATGCTGACTCTAAAAACCGCTTAGAGAGGGCTGTAAAAAGCACTGTGAAGCGGTATAGAAGTCTTAAGTGCTATTGCTATCCGCGAACATCTTCCATAAACACCAACCTATTTCATCCAAAATAGCCAAGGGGTTTCGGCTGGTGTGAAATCCACAGGAGAAACATGTCACCCTTAATTCTTCTTTTCTTTAGATTAGCCCAGTGGTAGTCAACCTGGTCCCTACCGCCCACTAGTGGGCGTTCCAGCTTTCATGGTGGGTGGTAGGGGTTTTGTCCCTACTTTATAAATCACCATTACTGTGGAACTGGTGGGCAGTTAGAAAATTTTACTACTATAACAGAGATACAAAAGTGGGCGGTAGGTATAAAAAGGTTGATTACCCCTGGACTAGCCAGACCCCAAACCTGCAGCCGTTCTTCATAGGGTTTAGTCTCCAGGCCTTTGATCATCTTAGTTGCTAGGCTGGCAGGTCTAGCCAGCAGGATGGAAGCCACCAAGTCTGCATCTAAAGAAGATTCAAAGAATGGGCAGTCTTCAGGAGCCTTTTATCTCCCGAACTCCTTACTTTGTTGACTTCAAGACTTGGCCACTAGTCTTGCCTTGTTGGCTTAATGTCTGGTAGCTGTTGATGGGATTTGGGGAGGAGTTTCCCATGTGCCCAGGTCCAATTTCTTTTGTCTTGTTTAAGTGACATTTTTCCTTTGTTTCCTGTAATGACTTCATTCCTTCTTATCTGTCTCCCCAAAAGGATCTTTTAGATGAGATTCCTAGCTTTTAGTTCACCCTGCTTATGTGTCTGCCTTATCTTTACTAGTTTCAGTCTAGTCTTACACAGGCAGTCCTGCAGTCAGGCTACACTTCAGGTGTTCAACACAGGGAAGAGGGAAAGGATTACATCATACTTAAGGAGTCAGTAGAGGGGACATGCATAAGTGCACTAACGTGCCTATCATCAGAGGTGGGTTTCAGCAGGTTCTGACCAGTTCTGGAGAACCAATAGTGGAAATTTTGAGTAGTTCGGAGAACCGGTAAATACCACCTCTGACTGGCCCCGCCCCCATCTATTCTCTGCCTCCTGAGTCCCAGCTGATCGGGGGGAAATGAGGATTTTGCAGTAACCTTCCCCTGGAGTGGGGAGGGAATGGAGATTTTACAGTATCCTTCCCCTGCCACGCCCACCAAGCCACGCCTACCAAGCCATGCCATGCTCACCAACCCACACCCACAGAACCGGTAGTAAAAAAAATTTGAATCCCACCACTGCCTATCCTCCCCGTTATTGTATTTTTATTCTTTTATTCTGGTTCTCATTTTTATTTGACAAATTCAAAAACAAACAAACAAACAAACAAAAATAGGAGGTGCTTTCTTTGAAGTCACTGGAGAACTGCAATCCTGTGTACTTTATGGGGGTGCGAAGTGGCTGTTACACCGAGAGCCATCATTTCCCCGTTGCAGTTTACCGAAGTTATTATGCAGTAAATCTGTATAAAAGCTGTTCCCGTTCACCTCTGGCTAGTGAATTAAAGTAATTATGTGCTTGCTGTATTTTTTTTTCAAAAAAAAAAATCTTCCAGCACGCAGTAGAGAATATCCACTACTGTTACCAATTCTGTCTTGTTTATTAAATGTAGATGTAATTCTGGCACTGGCTGCTTAGAACAGATGGCCTGTAGTTTCTGAATATTTTGCCTTTCAGCCCGCACACTGCCAAGCTAGTGACTGAGCACTGGGGGAGGGGGTCACAAGTGGAGTCCAGAATCTAGATGGGAGGGGGACACCACTACATATTTCCCAAACGGGAAAGGGAACAACTTACCACAGCTAATAGTTGCTGCAGCCAACTCGCCATGACCAACTCGCCACAACCAATTCACCATAGCTAACTCACTGCAGGACAATTTAACAATTCTGTTTAATTATTTAAAATAAATAAAAAAAATATTTTAATCTTTGCCATTCCCATTTCATTCTGTCCCTCCTTTGGCCCCCTTTCTTTAATGATGTTATTCCATTATTGCTTTGATATTAGTGTAATTCTTGTCCTGCAGCAAGTTGTCCTGCGGTGAGTTGGCTGTGGCAACTTGGCCCATGGTGAGTTATTATTATTATTATTTATTATTTATTTATTTGTCAAATATGTATAAGATAACAGGTATAAGCATAAACATGATTATGAATACAGGATAAGGATACAAAGAAGAGCTCTGGTGGCTCAGTAGACTAAGGCAGTGATTAACATCCACTTACATCTGCTGCCTGCAATTACTGCAAGTTCAAATCCCACCAGGCTCAAAGTTGACTCAGCCTTCCATCCTTTCTAAGGTGGGTAAAATGAGGACCCAGATTGTGGGGGCAATAAGCTGACTTTGTATAAAAATACAAAAGTATGAAGGCTATTGCTTAACACATTGTAAGCCGCCCTGAGTCTCTGGAGAAGGGCGGCATATAAATCAATTTTTTTAAAAAAATTTAAAAATAAATAATTAAATGGGGACAGTAGGACAGGACGGTAGGCATATTTGTGCGCTTATGCATGCCCCTTACAGACCTCTTAGGAATGGGGTGAGGCCAACAGCAAACAGTCTAAGATTAAAGTTAATGGGGTTGGGGGAAGTAACCACAGAGTCGGGTAATGCATTCCAGGCATTGGCCACTCTGTTGCTGAAGTCGTATTTTCTGCAATCAAGTTTAGAGCGGTTTACCTTAAGTTTGTATCTATTGTGTGCTCATGTATTGTTGTGGTTGAGGCTGAAATAGGACGTTGTAGCAGATAATTTTATGTACTACGCTTAGGTATCTGTTTGTAAGCTTAGGTATCTGTTTGTAAACTGTTTGTAATCTGTTTGCATCTGTTTGTAAGATGAATTCAACTAACGGAACAGAAGTTGCCATAGGAAGTTGTGGGAGCTTCATCCCTGGAGGCTTTCAAGAAGAGATTGGATTGCCATTTGTCAGAAATTGTGTAGGGTCTGCTTGGGCAGGGGGGCTGGACTAGATGACCCACAAGGTCCCTTCCAACTCTGTTAATCTGTAATCTGTAAAGCTAACAATTCTGAAGCATATGTTACTCTCCAAATTGCTGTTTATACATTATTCCGCAAATAACTGGGGTTTTTTTCTTCCTTATGATAATAATCATGAACCATATTTATTATCATAAGCAATTTAAAAACCCCTCATGGTTGAGTTAGGAGAAAGGGAAGATGTAAGCTTAATAACGAATAAAAGGACTAAGGAATATGAACTGAGGTTGACTAGGCTGGTGTGACATCAGAAAGAGTGATTGGACCTTTAGTCTCAAAAATGAAGAAAATGGTAAATAATTTGTGAGGTTGGACCAGGCGTGAAATGCTCCCGGTTTGGACCGGATCACCCGATCCAGTAGTGATGGTGGTGGGTGGTTCGGAGAACCGGTAGCAAAATTCCCTGCGCC
>WNWU01000063.1:7588538-7625466 GCA_012654045.1 Ptyas mucosa | reverse complement strand
GAAGGAAGGAAGGAAGGAAGGAAGGAAGGAAGGAAGGAAGGAAGGAAAATATTTGTAGCTCAGGGTTGGAAGCAAGGCAAGAAAACAAGCAAGCTCAGAGAGCACCAAGGACCCTTCAAAGAAATAAATAGCGGGTAGATGCCTATGTGGCTTGGTGAGTAAAGTAAAGACTGCTTGGATCATTTCCATAAGAGCTGCACCTTCAGTGGTAGGCTGAAGCTTGTCTGTCTGAAGGACATCCTTCTCGCTCTTCCAAGTCGCTCGCTGTGACAGAGAAGCTGTCATTCAGAAGTCTCCTGGCTTGGCTTTTAATCGCGACGCTCACAATTAATGGGGGATATTTTCATTTCCCCTCATACACCTGGCAGCACAATTATTGCCTGGCGGGGCTGCTGTGGGAAGTGTCTCGCCGCAGACTGTAATTTATCCTGAGGAGTCTCATCCCCCTTCTTCTTTGGCACGTAATAATTTGAGGGAAATAGTTAAAATATTAAAAAAAAGGGAAAGAAGAACAAATCTCGGGCCCAGTCGGGAAGAGAAAATTGCAGGTTTCATTGTGTGCGCTGCGCCATCTGCCTCCAACTTGGGGGTCTTCTCAAGGGAAATAGCGACGGATTCAATTAGAACCGTGCTGTTGGGCAGCTACCTTGGAGGATTGGCCTGCTGAGGCTCTCATTATCTTCCTTCACATTCCTTCATGGCCCAGACAGCCGGCAAAGGCCATCGGACTTTCCAGAAGGATTCAGTTAGCTAAGGGGGCAGGGAGAAGAAGGGGATTTGGGGTGTGCCTGGAAGGAAATAAGTTGTCAATGAGCGTTGCTTGGCCTTCAACACACCCCAAACATCTCTGCCAAATTGCATCTCTTCATCCATTCCAGGGCCCGGGTGTCGTAAAAACTATAAGAAAGAAAAAAGGGGGGAGTCCTATTTGGCACGTTTAATCTACGTTTTTGTGCCCGGGCATCAGGCAGTGAATTATTGCTCATTCGGTTTGTCGTAGCTTACATGCACCTGGGCATAGCTGTGGCTTGGAAGCTGGCAAGTAATCTTTTTATACGCACAGCCCCGGAATCTTTCATACCTTAATTTTATAATTTTAAAACGTATTAACCTGCCTCCGTTGGTGCTGGAGGCTACGACTGTTTTTTTAAAAAATAAGCAAATAATATAAAATGACCTTCTCCTCCAGGAAATCAGGGTAACCAGCTTGGCAAACCTTATTAGGATGCAAAAAAAAAAAGCTGAATCTGAAATTAGATGCTTTACATCTAATTGCTTTAGCCTGAATATTCAAAGGAAGCGGCACCTCCTTCGTTTTGGCAGCTGTACAGCCATCAGCAGCCTTGGGAGTCTTCGAAGCACAGAGCTTCTTCTAACCCCCACCCCCAACATCCCACCCCTCCCTTCTGCAAGAAAACCCGCAAAGCAACAACAGCAATGATCGAATGGATATAATTAATGACTCGCATTTGCGAAAAGTTTGGAAGACAAAGAGGAAAGCAGGGAACCTGTGAAGATATAGTCTTATTAACGGCCTGAATAAAAGGGGTGCGGTGGCTCAGTGGCTAAGATGCTGAGCTTGTCGATCGAAAGGTCGGCAGTTCAGCGGTTCGAATCCCTAGTGCTGCGTAACGGGGTGAGCTCCCGTTACTTGTCCCAGCTTCTGCCAACCTAGCATTTCGAAAGCACATAAAAAATGCAAGTAGAAAAATAGGGACCACCTTTTGTGGGAAGGTAACAGCGTTCCGTGTGCCTTTGGCATTTAGTCATGCCAGCCACATGACCATGGAGAGGTCTTCAGACAGCACTGGCTCTTCAGCTTTGAAACAGACATGAGCACTGCCCCCTAGAGTCAGGAATGACTAGCCCATATGTGCGAGGGAAAGCTTTACCTTTACCTTAAATGCCTGAATAATGGAATTTATTTATTTATTTTATTGATTAGTTTGTCAAGCATGTACAAGATAGTAGGTGAACATGTAATAGTAATATGTACATATGTACAATATGTATGTAGTAATATGAACATGGATGTGAATGAAGGAAATGAATGCAAATAAATGGAGACAGTAGGACAGGGATGGTAGGCACACTGGTGCGCTTGTGGACGCCCCCTTTACGGACCTGTTAGGAATGGGGTGAGGTCCATGGTAGACATTTTAAGGTTGAAGCTGTGAGGGTTTGAGGATCTAACAATGGAGTCGGGTAGAGCATTCCAGGTGTTGACTACTCTGTGACTGAAGTCGTATTTTCTGCAATCGAGTTTGGAGCGGTTTACCTTGAGTTTGTACTGATTGTTTGCCGGTGTATTATTGAGGTTGAAGCTGAAGAAGTTGTTGACAGGTAAGATGTTGTAGCAGACAATTTTGTGTACTATGCTTAATTCAGGCCGCAGGCGGCACAGTTCCAGATTGTCACCAGCAAAGGCAGGGACACTGTATTGGGGAAAGCCACACCTGTGTTCAACTGTGCCTGGATAACCCAAAACATTCTATAGCAATAGCAATAGCACTTAGATTTATATACTGTTCCATTGGGTTTTACAGCCCCCTCTCGGCAGTTTACAATGTCAGCATATTGTCCCCAACAATCTGGGTCCTCATTTTACTTATCTCAGAAGGATGGAAGGCTAAGTTAATCTTGAGCCAGCCAAGACTGAACTCCACAGTTCTGGGCAGAGTTAGCCTGTAATTCTAACCACTGCACCACCAGGGCTCTTCTATGGATATTATTTATTGTTTGATATAAATAATTTTAGGTGGCCAGAGAGAAGGGAGTTATTTTCATTAAGATACACCCTGGAAATCTTCCACCTCCGTGACCCCCAAGCTCTCAATGCCAGTCTTAGAGAGAAGAGCAAAGTAACTCTTCCCTGTGTCCGTGTGCATGCATGGCTGATATGCTGATTTATTTTCTCTTGTGCTTCTTTGCTAGAACCCTTTGCAACATTTCTGCTTGGGACTCAAACAAATTGTTAGAGAAGGAACCGCTGTTTGTGCAAGTCCCAGACTTCACAGAAAGATCCGTTGAGACAGGAGCAAACAAGTATGCCATGTCAGCTAACTAAATACAGAACAACAGAGTTGGAAGGGGACTTGGAGGTCTTCTAGCTCAACCCCTTGCTCAAGCAAGACTGGTTTAGCTCAGCCTGGTTTAGGTCAGCAGACTAAAAGCATAGTGATTTAAACCAGCTGTCTACAATTACTGTAAGTTCGAATCTCACCAGGCTCAAGGTTGACTAAGCCTTCCTTCCTTTCTAAGGTAGGTTAAATGAGGACCCAGTTTGTGGGGGCAATAAGCTGACTTTGTATAAATATATACAAGTATGAAGGCTATTGCTTAACGCATTGTAAGCCGCTCTGAGTCTCCGGAGAAGGGAGGCATATAAATCAAATTCAAGTAATTTAACAACTAGTTCTCTGCCCTAATTATTTCTTCCAACAACCAGTTTGCCAAACTGCTCAGAAAGTTAACAACTGGTTCTCCCGAAGTGGTGCAAACTGGCTGAATCCCATCACTGCCTACACCATTTCAGACAACTGGCTGTCCTATTTCTTCTTAAAAACCTCCAGTGATGGAGTACGCACCATTTCTGAAGGCAAGTCGTTCCACTGATTACTGGTAATTGCTCTCACTGTCAGGAAATTTCTCCTTAATTCTAGGTTGGTTCTCTCCTTGATTGGTATCCATCCATTGTTTCTTGTTCTGCCTTCAGATGCTTTTGAGAATTGGTTGACCCCTCCTCTTTGCGACAATCCCTTAGATATTGGAACATTGCTGTCATATTGTCATCCATAGTCCTTCTTTTCATCTCAGAGCTGAAGAAGCTTCTTGGATGAGAAACGAAACGTCTTCAAAGAAAAAAAAATCCAGAAAGTCCAGTTGCCTCTTGAAAAAAGCACCTTTGGGACAACCATGACCTGGATGACCGAGAATCTCCATACACATTTATATGCTATTCTTTTTATACGCTGTTCTTTTATGACCTGTTTTAAACCAGTTGTGCTTGCTGACCGTTGAAGGTTTTATGTCTATAATTTGAAGGTGCTTACGGCATGAATAAAGAAAGTCAGCTCCCCAGAGGAACTGTTACTTTGGGGGTTTTTTTCACATGTCTTCCTTTCACTGCAAGTAGTGGTTGCATTCATGACAGAATCAAAGGAAAAAATTCTCCTGCATGTTTTGATCCCACATCTCTCCAATAATAGCCTTTGAGCTTTTAGAGTATATCTTCACTCCCTGATCCTTCCACAAAGCAATCTGAGACTGGTCTTCTAATAGTAGCCCTTGGGCTGTCTCCAAAAGGTCTGAAGTTGTCACCACTCGCTTGTCAGGATTTCATCTATTTGCCCAACTGGAAGCTGTTGTGACCTAGGCTTCCTGAGTCATTAAAACACACGAGTAGTCCCAAAAACCTCTTTTATTGCAACAGCTGTGAATTACGTTCATTCACAGCTGAGTCCCAATTAGTTGCAAAAAGACCTTCAGAAGAAGTCTTTTGGGATTATCACCAACCTTCATCTCCCTTGACAGTCTGTCAAAGATCTACTTGGCAAAGCCCTACAGAGCCCAGAATCAAACAGTGATGCCGACTGGGAACAGAATTAACAATGTTGCTTTCCTGCAAAGAGCCCATGTGCCTTTGCTCCTCTTTTAAGCCTTATGGGAGGGGCCAATCATCTCCAGGCCTTATTCATGAGTCTTCCCTTTAGTTTTAACTGTTCATGCCTTCTGGCAGCTGTGTGCATGCGTGCACTAGGAACAGGCTCCTCCTGTTCTTCTGCCTCTCTGATATCTGACTCTGGAGGCTCCGGAGTCCATGCATAACTCCCAGATGGCCCTGGCCCCATCTCTGCCTCCAATGCAGAGCCCTCGTCCGAGCCTTCCCCAGACTCCAGGACTGGCCCATGTTCCTCCCCAGTCTCCTCACTGTCTGACTCTGCTGCTAGCTCCGTGGGCTCCTGGCGGACCACAACAGAAAGACCAACAGTATCCATCCCACCTCTGTGGTGGCAGCAAAGACAGACACTATGTCAGTAAACCAAGATTCTCATCCAGGACAATTTGTAATTTTCTCTGGTGCTCTTAATTAAAACCTTGTTTCTTCTATCGCGTTTCCCCAAAAATACAACCTACCCTGAAAGTAAGTTCTAGCTTGATTTTTACACGTGCGCCCAATATAAACCCTACCCCCCAAAATAAGCCCTAGTTAAGACTCCATCCACTCCAGGGTGCATCGGGATGGGGTGAGGCTCATGGGTGAAAATTAAACTAGAGTGGGGGTGGGGGTGGTGGAGCTGCCCTACTTACCAGGCCTCGCGCACACTGACAGCTGCCTCATATTGCTGCCACTTGTGCATGTTGCCCCTGGCTTCCATTTCACCATCAGTGGCCTCTGGAAAGGCCTCTGCAGCTGATAACAGAGCTCCTGATCAATCTGGAGCTCTTCTATCAGTTGCTGAGGCCTTTCCGGAAGGCCTCTGACAACGAAATGGAGGCTGGGGGAGATGCGTGTGAGAGCGGCAAATGGTTGCAGAGGTGGGCCAGCAGCAGGCTCTTGCTGGATAGGGCTGTCCATGTTGCCATGGAAAGGTGAGTCAGTAATTAGACATCCCCAAAAATAAGACCTAGTGCCCTATATAAGACCGGGTCTTATTTTCAGGGGAAGACGGGTATGTGCAACAGCATCTGATGGCTGACAGAGTTACTCTTTTACTCGTCTTTGCTTGCAATAGATGATCACAGCTCTATTAGATACTCTTCAAAACCTTTATGGAAGATACGCTCCTCTCACTTCAAAAGCATTTTCACCCCAATAAGCGGGGGACCTCAAAGGAACCTCCCTGAAGATTGCATTATATTTGGCACTCGAACGTCCCCTGGGCAATGGTGTGGTCATCGGCAAATCCTTTCAATCTAGAAGCACACTTTGGTTAGCTTTGTGGATGCTTCTGGTACAAATACAGACAGACCCTAATCAACATGTTTTGGATTTTAGTCAAAATAACTACAGGTATTAGTTATTGACTTGACTTACAACAGTACATTTAGTGACCATTGGAAGTCACAACAGCACTGAAAAAAGTGACTTATGAGCATTTTTCATACTTATGACCATTGAAGCATCCCCATGGCCATGTGATTTATATTCGGATGCTTGACAACTGGCTCATATTTATGACAGTTGCAGTATCCCGGGATCTAGCGGTCCTCTTTTGAGACCTTTTGACAAGCAAAGTCAACGGGGAAGCCAGATTCACTGAACAACCGTGTCACTAATTTAACAACTGCAGCAATTCATTTAACAAATGTGGCAAGAAAAGTCATAAAACGGGGCAAAACTCACTTAACAAATTTCTCAATTAGCAACATAAGTTTTTCAAAGCGCGCTTAACAAATTTCTCGCTTAGCAACCTAAGATTTGCAAAATTCGCTTAACAAATTACTCACTTAACAACATAAATTTTGGGCTCAATTGTGGTTCATAATTTGAGGACTACCTGTACGAAGTGTTATTTGCATGGAAGCAGTATGTCTGGGTAATGAAAACCTAACCATACCTGCAGGGGTGAGACTGCTGGGGCTTCGCAGGGGTTCGGGAGAACCTCTAGCTAAGATTCTGTGCAGTTTGGAGAACGCCCAAATCTCACTCTTGGATGGCCTTGCCCACCTGCCCTGCCCATCCCAGGAGTACCCATGCAGCCCATTTTGGATTCAGGTAAGTGCAGGGTATGTACGGAGGCTCGGGGAGAGTGGAAAATGGGCCTACCGGAAGTTTGGGAAGGCCGGGAACAGGCCCATTTCCGGCCTCCAGAGGACCTCCGGAGCCTGGGGAGGCTGTTTTTGCCCTCCTGGAGGCTCAAGGAAAGCCTCCAGAGCCTGAGGAGGGCAAAAATGCCCCCCCCGGCTGTGGTGCAGGAGGCCAACTAGGCCACACCCACCATGACCACACCCACCCATCAACCAGGCAGAGAACCCCTTGCTAAAATTTTTGAAGCCCACCCCTGCATACCTGTTTACTCACTGTGATTCCAGTAACCGCAGTAGCTACCAAAAGAGTGGGGGGACTTCTCTGGATGTGTGCATTTGTACTGTTCCAGACCACCCCAGTTAAAGGAACTGGCCAAGCCACAGGTAGGTACAGAGCTGGAGTTGGTCAAATCCTGCTTATTGTTAGGACTTCATTCCATATGAATCGTCTTTTGATTCTTACCAGATGTTTTTTTCCCCTGTCTGCTTCCAAACGTAATAAATAGACTCACTTGGGTGATAAAAAGCTTGCATAATCGTAATCATGTCCCAGAAGTCTAATCATCATTTCTGCATATATATATATATATATCTTTTTAAAGTACAAATATATGTCTATGTGAAAAGGAGATTTTGCCGTTCCCTTCTTCTCCAGATAATCATTCAGCCTCCAGGGAGTCTCTCAAAGATATGACACTTTTGTCTTTTGTTTCTGAGGTTGGGTGTATCGCTTATGACAGTCACTCAAAATTAGCAAGTATGAATAATTGAAAGCGGAGATTTAATACGCCTTGCTACTGTTTCATTCCTCTAGATGTGTTTGGAAAACCCACAGAATTTATTTATTTATTTTATTTATAACTTCACTAAAGATTTTTTTAAAAGGAAAATAAAAATGAATGGAAATTTATATAAGGGACAAAAAGAAGGAGAAAAAGCTAGAAGTTCAAGAAATGGAAGAAAGTAAAAGAAAGGCAGGAAAGAAGAAAAGATACAAGGAGGTTGATTTCAATTTTCTTTAAATAAGTTACAGTTATAGGTTTACCTCTCATTCTAGGGCAGTTATGGCTAACCTTTTTTTCCTCGGGTGCCGAAAGTGTATGTGTGTGTGCGATAGCATGAGTATGCATGCCCACACCCATAATGCAAAGCCCCCCTGTTGCCCGTCCCCCCCAACGCACTGTTTTGGGCCTAGCAGACCTTCCTGAAGCCTCCGGAGGCCAGAAACGGCCCATTTCCAGACTTTCGGTAGGCCTGTTTTTCACCCTCCCCAGGCTCCAGAGGCTGTCCTCAAGCCTCTAGCAGGGCAAAAACTGCCTCCCCCGGCCCTCTGGAGGCCGGAAACAGCCCGTTTCCACACTTCTGGGAGGCCCATTTTTCGCCCTTCCAGAGCCTCCGCACGAGCCTGGCATCCAAAATGGGCCACGTGGAGACTACTGGGAGAGGAGGGACAGCATGTGCGCCAGCCAGCTGATGATTAAACATCAGCTGGCTGGCGCACATGTATGCGCGGTGGAGCTGATCTACGGCAATGGCTCGCGTGGCCACAAAGATGGCTCCATGTGCCACCTGTGGCAGATGTGCCATAGGTTCGTCATCACGGTTCTAGGGTTATTGTATACCTCTCTTCTTTCTACAATCTATTCTGTTTAATCATGAAAACCATAAGTCATACCTTCATTTTTTTTTGTTATACATAAAAAGTCTATAAGCAATAAATGTAGATATCAACTTTTCTCTCATCAAAGAGAGAATTTCAATTTAGCCATCTCAGCAACTTCCATCATTTTCACAAACCATTCCACCACTGCGGGTGATGTCAAATCTTTCCATCTTTGTGCATACCATAATCTTGCAGCACCTGTCGTATACAAAAACAAAAATCCATGACTTTTTTTCCCCCAACCGTTTGTCCATCAGTCCCAAAAGTAAGACCTCTCATCTCAGGTGTGGATTTACTTCAGTGAATTCTGAGTGGAGATCCTGATCTAATCAGATCCTGCTTGGTTCTCCTCCAAAGCGTAATCACAGAACACAGAATAACAGAGTTGGAAGGGATCTCACAGGTCTTCTAATCCATCCCTTTGCTCAAGCAGGAGACCTTATACCATTGCAGACAAATGGTTGTCCAGGCCCTTTTTGAAAACCTCCATGATGACCCACAACTTCTGAAGGCAAGCCATTCCACTGGTTAATTGTTGTCACTGTTAAAAAAAAATTCTCCTTAAGTCTAGCTTGCTTCTCTCGTTGATCAGTTTCCATCCATTGTTTCTTGTCTTGCCTTCTGGTGTTTTGGAAAATAGTTTGACCCCTTTGTCTTTGTAGGTGCCCCCTCAAATATTGGAAAAGTGCTATTGTGTCTCCCTTAGTCCTTCTTTTCATTAGAGTAGATGTTCCAATTCCTGTAACCATTTTTCATATGTTTTAGCCTCCAGACCCTTAAATATTTTTGCTGCTTTCCTTGTCTTCCATTAATGTGTCATCATCACATGAGGCTAGGATAGCCTGTGACCTTCATCTAACAATCCATAGTGCCTAACATTCCCAGAGATGAAGGACATGAAAAAAATATAATGTGGCTAATTTGACAAGACGATACATCAGTTGGAAGTAGAGAATAGTGGACGTGTGCCACAAAAGCCTGGTCTGATGTTCTGTAGTTGAGGAGATCTTTTTCAGTTCCCAGCATAAAAACAATAGCACTAGCACTTAGATTTATATACTGCTTCCCAATGTTTACAGCCCTCTCTACGTGGTTTACAGAGTCAGCCTCTTGCCCCCAACAATCTGGGTCTCATTTTACCCACCTCAGAAGGATGGAAGGCTGAGTCAACCTTGAGCCTGGTGAGATTCGAACTGCCAAGTTGCAGTCAGCAGGCAGTCAGCAGAAGTAGCCTGCAGTACTGCACTCTAACCACTGCACTACCGTGGCTCATAGGTGGGCTATCTAATGCAAACCATTCTTTGCAGCTGCTTCTGAAGAGGGATGCATTACAGAAAGATCTCCAAAGAAAAGCTTCTTTCTTTCTGGCCAACTTGGCTTGATGCTTGCAGCCATGGATGGCTTAAAACAAAAGTATGGAAACATAAATGGGCTATCTTGAAAAACACAATGCTTCCCAGTTGTTTTCACAGTAGACCAGCTGTCCCCAACCTTTCCACCTTGGTGGCCTGGCTCAGCACAGGCGGGGAGGGAATCGCAGGCACACACACACGTGCAAAGCTGCATTGGTGTGAGCAGTGGGCACGCGCTCATGTGAATGGAGCTTCATGCATGAGCGGAGCTTGCTTGCGCTTGCGTGCGAAGCTCCGTTCGCACGAATGGAAGCTCCTTCCACTCAAATGCCCTCTGCTTCTGTGAGTGGAGCTTCACATGAAAGCTCAAGGGCCCACCGCTCACAGAGTTGGAGTTTCACATGCACACATTTGCCTGCCGCTTGTGTTAGTGGAGCTTCAAGTCCATGCTTTCGTGTTGCTCGCACGGCCTGGTTTTGAATAGGACGTGGCCAGGGGTGGGTTCTACTTACCTTTACTACTGGTTTGCAATGGGGCCGTGTGTGCACTCTTCTGCGCATGCGCAGAAGCATTCTGATGACATCGGAGTCGGTGGGTGGAGCCTCCAGCTGGTTTTACTACTGGTTCTATAGAACCGGTGCGAACCGGGGGCAACCCACCACTGGACATGGCCCAGTAGTCAGATGTGGCCCGGGGGTTGGGGACTCCTGTAGTAGACTTTAGCAGTAGAGCAGAGGTACCAAACTCGAGACCCTGGAAATAGTAAAGGAAACAGACTGGAAATATTAAAGGACCAGCCAGCAAAAATGGAGTGTGGGGGGGCCATGCATGCCCCCCCCGCCCCATTTTCAGCCTGGATGGCCTCCTGCAGCACTCTGCTGGCCAAAACGGCAAAGTGCAAAACGACCAGCAAAGTGCTGCAGGGCGCCACCCAATGCTGAAAACAGGGTGCAGGGGTGTTTGCATGCCCCCCGTGCCCCATTTTGTCCAGCAGGGTGCTGCAGGAGGCATCCATCCCATCTGCCATCCATCCCATCTCCCCACATATCCAAGCTGGCTGGCCCGCAGAGGACAACTACAATGCTGATCCGGCTAGAGGTGGGATTCACTTACCTTCCTTACCAGTTTGCAAATGTGAGCGCACGCGCCACTTCTGCACATGTGCACAGCCTTCTGTGAATGCGCAGTAGTCGTGCATTACATCCGGGCAGGTGGGCGGAGCCTCCCACAGTCGCCGCTACCGGTTCGCACGAACTGGAGAGAACCGGCTGAATCCCATCACTGGCTCCAGCCCTCGAAGAACTCCAGTTTGACACCAATGCGGTAAGAGTGCAACAAGAGAGCTGAGGGCTGGGCCCTTGCAAAGGAGATATTTGCACCTTTTGCTCACCTGCTTGTGACTGTATATCTATGATGGCTTTTGCAGCATTCGTTGCACATTCCTTGGATATTTCAACAAGCTCCTTTTTCCTTCCCACCTGAATGTGACCGTGGCATTTGTATAGCCCCGGTTTCTTTAAAAAAAGTGCTGAACTGGCATCTAAACAGCCATCTGTTGGTCAACTTAATGGGTTGAATAATATAAGGAAGTCATAAAAAGCCAAAGAAAATCCTGCCTGAAAGTTTGGCATAAGCTGAACCTGTGGGGGAAATAAAAATGCTTTAAGTGGCTTAAATCCAAACACAATACTTGGGGCTTATTTCATTTTTTTTTCTCCTGCAGGATATTTAATGGGGTTTTTTTCCCCCCCCGTCCAGAACTATTTTTAGTATATGAAAGTATATTGATTCTCTTTCTCTTTTAAATAAGTAGCGGTATAGCATGACCTTATGTATGTCTGTATGTGTGAGAGTGTGCATGGACAAATATACCCACACTCACTTACACACACACACACACTCACATACACAAATACTCATCTTTGCAAATTTGTGTGGTGTACAAGCTGCAAATACAAATGTTAATCAGTTTTCCTTGCAGTAAAAAATCCTCCTTCTGAGATGAGTAATACGAGGACCCAGATTGTTGAGGGCAATATGCTGACTCTGTAAAGTGGTCAGAGAGGGCTATAAAGCACTATGAAGTGGTAATGTATATACCGTATTTTTCGGAGTATAAGACGCATCTTTTTTCCCCCTTAAAAGGGGTGTGTGTGAAAATGTGGGTGTGTCTTATACACCGAATGTAGCCCCGCCCACCCACTGGCCCCCACCCTATGGTCTCTGCCTCCCAGCAAATGACCTCCTTGCAGCAAGCAGCAAGAAGAAACAGCCCATTTCAGCTTCAGCACAGCCTAATTAGCACAAATTGATTGTCTGTTGGATCGGCCTCCCGACTCTCAACTGTTTCAGGCCGCAGAAATTGCTATTGCCTATTGCTGCGCGGGCCTCTGCTGCTTGCTGCAAGGAGGTAAATTGCTGGGAGCAGGTTTTTTTTCTTGTGCTAATCAAGCTATGCTGAAAACGAAAATGAAAGTAAAGCAGGCTGTTTGCTGTTTGCTGCAATGAGGCAAAATTGCTGGAAGGCAGAGGCAGATTTTTTTTTCTTCTTTTCTTCACCCAAAAAGGTAGGTGCATCTTATAGTCCGGAACGTCTTATACTCCGAAAAATACGGTAAGTCTAAGTGCTATTGCTATTGCTGTCTCCCAGTTTACAAATGCTGGCTTTCAAAAGCTCAACTCTATATACTTTGGGGACCTTATGCAATAAATATTTCCAAATCTATTAAAGTCCCATTCTACCCAACCTTCTTTAACCAGGTGATGTGATCCTTGGCTTTCCTCAAACACTTATGTGCATCCTTTAAGGGCAAGTGTGACATCTTTGCTTTGTGACTGCCTGCTGAATCTGGAGAAGACCCAATGTTCACATACAGTTGGACACCAAATGGTCATTTTTAATGTGACCGAAGGGGAAATTATTGAGCACTTGAGAAGCAAACCTATGAACTGCACTTAATTAAATCTAATTTAAGGCCATTTGTTCTGTCCTGGCGATGTCTGGCTTTTGGAGTGAGGCTCCTGGTAGGCGAATAAAGGATCCATAACTGAAAAAGATTGAACATCTTGTTTTAGGGAAAAGCAATTTCCCCCCACCCCATCTCGGAAAGCCAGAAAAGAACAGAAAGACCAAGAGCTTGCCAACCAAGACTCTGTAAATGTGCCATAATGATGCTATTAATACTGAAACTGCCTTCAATAAAATAGGTCATTTATTATCCCAGGCCATGGATGCAGAAGGGCAAATTAATAACTCAATTAATTCTTAGGAAACTCTCTCCTCCAATGACTGACTCATTTCTACTCTCCCACCCGCCCAAACTTAAAATGTTGCTCTGGTTTTAATTATAAATTTCCCCACCATGTCTATGGAGATTCTCAATCACCCAGATCACGGTTTCCCCAAATGTGCTTTTTCAGAAGGCAACTGGGCTTCCTTGGGGATTATTTAAAAAAAAAACTTTTTGCTTCTCATCCAAGAAGCATCTTCAGTTCTTCAGTTCCCACCATATTCCTATTCTTCTTAGATAGGCAAGCAGCAGTTTTAACCAACTGCCTATTGTCCATTCAAATCAACATTCAAATCGGTGGCAGCCTTCTGCCAGAGAATTGTTATCATCTGCCCAGTGAGACTTCCATTAATCATGCCAAGGCCCTGACAGAAGTTGAATGGCAATGTGCCCAGCCCATTGTTCTGCTGAGGTCCATTCCTGTTCCAGAATGACCTCACTGGTTGCCCATGACCTGCTTCATAGAGCATAGAATAATAGAGTTGGAAGGGACCTTGGAGGTCTTCTAAATCAGGAGACCTTTACCATTTCAGACAAGTGACTGTCCAGTCTCTTCTTAAAAACTTCCAGTGATGGAGCACCCACAACTTCTGATGGCAAGCTATTCCACTGATTAATTGGCTCTACTGTTAGGAGGTTTCTTCTTAGTTTCAGGTTGCTGCTATACTAGATTAGTTTCTATCCATTTTTTTCTTGTCCTGCCTACAGGTGCTTTGGTAAACCATTCCAGACAAGTGTTGTCCAGTTTCCTCTTAAAAGCCTCCAGTGATGGAGCACCACAACTTCTGAAGGCAAGCCATTCTATTGGTTGAGTGCTCTCACCATTAGGAAATTTTTCCTTAGTTCTAGGTTGCTTCTCTCCTTGGTTAATTCCCAACCATTGTTTCCTGTCTTGCCTTCTGGTGCTTTGAAAAATAGTTTGATTCCCCCCCCCCCGTATCTTTGTAGGAGCCCCTACAAAGACGAGAGGGTCAAATTATTTTCCAAAGCTATTTTATCCCTTTACAAGGACCATAATTTGGAACCTGCTTGGAAAAGCAAATAACCTTCCATTGTTCCCGAGTTGATCAGCTTCTGACCAGACCAGAAATAGTTAATTGTCAAGAAGGAGTCTCAGGAAGCTTTGGTAAGTAAGATTTATTTCAAAAAAGGTTAAAGAACCTCCCCAGGAATTCCAGTAAGGACTTTGCCCTCCAACAACAAACACATGCCTAGGCAAGAGGTTAATTTTAGGCTTTCTGTTCATGCTCTTTTTCTGTTCATGGTCTTTGTTGTGGGAGAGACACATATTACCCTCCTCCTTAGCCCTGTTGACTAATCAGAAATCCAATAGCTGTTTCTAAGATGATTTGAGAGCCCACTGTCTCATTCCTTTCTTTTTAAGGCTTCCTTTCCCTTCCACCCCTTCTTTTAAAGAAGGGATGCAGTGACTCAGTGGCTGAGATGCTGAGCTTGTTGATCAAAAGGTCAGCAGTTCGAATCCCTAGTGCCACGTAATGGGGTGAGCTCCCGTTCCTTGTCCCAGCTTCTGCCAACCTAGAAGTTTAAAAGCACGTAAAAAATGCAAGTAGAAAAATAGGGACCACCTTTGGGTGGAAGGTAACAGCGTTCCATGCGCCTTTGGCGTTTAGTCCAGTGGTGAAATCCAGCAAGTTCTGACAGGTTCTAGAGAACTGGTAGCAGAAATTTTGAGTAGTTTGGAGAACCGGCAAATGCCACCTCTGACTGGCCCCAGAGTGGGGTGGGAATGGAGATTTTGCAATATTCTTCCCCTGGAGGGGGGAGGGAATGGAGATTTTGCAGTATCCTTCCCCTGCCATGCCCATCAAGCCACGCCCACCAAGCCACCTCCACAGAACCAATAGTAAAAAAAAAGGGATTTCACCATTGGTTTAGTCATGCCGGCCACATGACCACAGAGATGTCTTCAGACTCTTCGGCTTTGAAACAGAGATGAGCACCACTCCCTAGAGTCAGAAATGACTAGCACATATGTGCGAGGGGAATATTTACCTTTATCTTTTCCCTTTTTAAACTCTAAACTGCCTGGGGTTATTTTTATTTATTTACTTTTGTGTATGTTTTTCTTACTATGTACCTTTTGTGTACTTGTCACTGAGCGATGAGCGACTTTGCAAAAACTCTGAAAAATCTGGATCTCAGGCAGAAGCATCTTTCTGGTGCATCTCCGTTTCTTCGGATCCCTTCAGAAGTGGAAGCTTTGTGAATCTTCTTCCAGAAAAGGGAAATGAAAGGAATTATTCCTTTTGTCTGGTTTCTGAAATTCCAAGAAAATGCCCACGCAGAACCTTATCTATTTGAAGCAGGCACTGCTCGTTTTCGTCAAACATCATTAGATGCTCTGGAATGTGAAGAGACCTGCTGGGTATTTTAGAGAAATGATTAAGAGGCAGAAAGACAGCAAAAAGTCATTCAATAGTAGCGCTATTTTTCTTATTAAGTTACCTATTAAAATAGAGCTTTGGATATCAACCCTACAATTTGTAATTGGCGAAACGTCCAACCAGCCATCTGAGCAAGGCAGTGCTAGAACAGGCCATTCATCTTATACCAGGGCTAGAAATGCAAAACAGGAAGCCAAACCAACAATAACCAAAACAGAAAACCAAACCAACAAAGACCTCCAGCCATTCTCTATAAAGCTTCACTTCCCGTCTAAGGAGACAATTTGTGGAAACGGGTAGAGAAATCAGTGAAGGATAGAGGTGTGCTCGTTGCTGCATGCCTTGTGATGAGAGGCCATTTATCCACCTGTAGAAGATGCCTTCTGCTACAACGCCCAGCCTTCCAACCTAATACTATCTGGGAAACTCCCAAGAATTCAGAGACATTCGTAGTTATTTAGCTTAATGGAGTAATTACCCTAAAACAAAAGCAGAAGTTTGGCGTTGTCATCGTATTCTGTGCTTTGTTTCTGCAGAGGTCCATAAGTGTCCGTCTGGAGTAGGATTTCTCAAACTGCGTTCTGAAACAACATGGTGGGACTCCATGACAGGCTGATGAGGAAGGAGAAGGAGAAAGAGAGGAAAGAGGAGGAGGAGGAAGAGGAGGAGGAGGAGGGGGGAGGAGGAAGAAGAAGGAGAAGATGGAGAAGGAGAAGGAGAAGGAGAAGGAGAAGGAGAAGGAGACGGAGCGGAAGCGGAAGCGGAAGCGGAAGAGGAAGAAGAAGAAGAAGAAGAAGAAGAAGAAGAAGAAGAAGAAGAAGAATCACCATCTCTGGGAATTGCTAAGTTAAGTTGTTAACTTAAGCAGGTTACACAGACTGAAAACATTGGAGGACCTGAGCTCTAAACCTTCCTCTTGCAAATCTGTTTCTGCTTAAATTCATTTGTCAGCCTAGAGTAATTTCTACCTTGTACTCCTGTGCTTGCTAGCGGACAGTCCCCTGTTTTTCAGGGGAATGTTTGAAAATTAATAGCATTAATAAACATGATTGATTAAACAAATGCCCCAAGACTTCTTGCTGAGTGCTGTGAATAATTATGGCATAAATCACCAGGATTCCCTTCACCATCAAACGCCCTTGGTCTTCTGTATTTTATTGGCGTTCCAGGGCCTCCTGTTGCGTAGAGAAAGCTTACACAGACAACAGAAGGTGGGAATTCACACAAAACAGGACCGCAGACCAGCTCTAGGTCCTTTGGGAGAGGTCTGTTCTCTTAATCCATGGAAGAGCTGAGAAGCAAGGATGGGTTTCCTTTGTAGGGCTATTTTGGTTCTGGCATGTAATTATAATTGAGAACAAAGTATAAAACAGCACAAGGCTTTCTTCAGTATCTTAACAGGGACTTATATATGAGATTTAGATAGGGGTGAAACCAGCAGGTTCTGACAGGTTCTGGAGAACCGGTAGGGGAAATTTTGAATTCAGATAACCGGCAAATACCACCTCTGGCTGGCCCCAGAGCAGGGTGGGAATGGAGATTTTGCAGTATCCTTCCCCCGCCATGCCCACAAAGCCATGCCCACCAAGCCACATCATGCCCACCAAGCCATGCCCACAGAACCGGTAGTAAAATAAAATTGGATTTCACCACTGGATTTAGATAATATGTATACGTATTTACCTTAAATAATCAACTGGTTAAAAGAAAAAATAATCTGCTAAAATTCTTTAAACAGGAGACAGAGAATTATATTGTAATATAGTATTAATGTATTAATGCAGCTATGTTATAATTTTCAATTAGATTTCACCTACGTTGTGTTCAAATGGATTTCTTCCTTAGGGCCCCAACAGGAAGCAGTTGTTGGAGCGAAGCAGCCACCATGAGAAAGAGCTGGCTCAGTTCAAATTGAATCTGACCGAGGAGACGGCTCAGCAGAAACACCTCACTGAGGACTACTAGCATAGGCTTTCCAAGCAGAGGGAAGACCTGCGGGATTGCAAGGCCTGGAGGCTCAGCGGGCTGAGATGGTAAGCCAGTTCCAGGCTATGATGTTGTCCCACTGGAACAAGACCATATGGCTCTTCGCCACCAGTGGCTGTTCTGTCCCCTCCCACGAGTGGCCTTGCAGAGGCTCAAATAGCCCGGCAGTAACAAACGGAGGCTAGAGAGACTGAAGCTGGCCCTTTAATAAATAGTTCTCTTCCAAAGCGTATATCAGTCCAATAGTTACCGGGCAATGTTCCAAAGGTCTTGGCAGACAGCCAGCAGGCTAATGCAGGAATGCAGACTCTTGCAAAACTCCAAACTAACAGTTGTAACTCCACTGCATCCAAAATGCCAACAAATTGTTCACCACGCCTTTCCAGCCCAGTCACACCCCTTTTATACTTTGTAGGGTGTGGCCCTACGTCTCCTGACCACACCTCTTAGGATGTGGCAATAGCTGTTCTCTACGATGTCTCCTATGTCTCTCTCTTGCATCCAATAGGGACTCCCCCTCGTTGTTACCGGCCTCTGTTTCCTCCTCAATTTGTCTGGGGTCCATAGGCACGTCAGCAACTGTCAGTTCTTGCTGACTCACCAGTGAAGACGGCCCCTCCGGCATATAGCTTGTGACAGCTTTCTCCTCCTCCATATCATCCTCCGAATCAGCATGCAGAGATAAATCAGCCTCCGGGGCCGGGGTCACAACAGTGGCACTTTCCTCCTGCCTTTGCCCAAAGCCCTGCACCAGGAGGCTGAAGCAGACCCCAAGTCGGAATTTCTGTCCTCCTCCAACCCACACAAAAAGACCCCAAGGGGGGAGACTTTCTGCAGCAGCACAAACATTCATTGCACGTATCTGGGGCCATAGTTTGAGGACCTCTGATTTAGTGCAATATAAAAAATGCAAATAATTTTTCTGTGGACCACCAAAATTTTCTCACGGACCACCAGTGGTCCACAGACCGTCAGTTGGTGACCGCTGAATTAGTGTACATTTAAAGAGACAATAAAGTTATTCTAAGTCTAATGTTATTATTTCCCAAAATAAACTTCCCATTGATATTCCTGCTGACACTGATGGAAGATCACAAGATTAGTTACTGGTAGAAGAAGAAGAAAAAATCCCCCTTTTAATTTAAAAATGGAGGTAAAAATAGCTAACTGGGTTTAAAAATACCTATATAAAATCATGTATTTTGCTCAATTTGTCATACTAGCTCAGTGCTGTTGTACTAGCTCCTGTAGAAAGTTAGCACCCATCCCTCTTCTAGAAGAATGAAATATTTTGAGAAATATTGAAAAGGCAGAATATTATATTTCCCTGGCTGAGAAGCTTTTTTTTAGAGGAAGAAAGCAGCCCCCACCTTTTCTTACTAGCCCTCAGCAGATGTCAGCACTTAAGAGATAAAGTGATAGATAGCCCTAAAAGGTAAAGATTCCCCCACACATGCATGCTAGTCGTTTTGGGCTCTAGGGGTGGTCCTCATCTCCGTTTCAAAGCCAAAGAGCCAGCGCTGTCTGAAGACGTCTCCATGGTCATGTGGCCGGCATGACTCAATGCCAAAGGCACACAGAGTGCTGTTACCTTTCCACCAAAGGTGATCCCTATTTTTCTACTTGCATTTTTTATGTGCTTTCGAATTGCTAGATTGGCAGAAGGGACAAATAACGGGAGCTCACTCCATTATGCGGCTCTAGGGATTCAAACTGCTGAACTGCCAACCTTCTGATCGACAAGCTCAGCGTCTTAGCCACTGAGTCACTGCGTCCCCTTTAGATAGCTCTATTCATAAGCAAATACACTCACCCAAGATCCAACACAGGAAAAAGCCATTAAGCCACAATAGGAATTACCCAACACCCATTCAGAACACAAGCCCCTTCATTGCATCACCCTCAGAAACCTCAAACAAACTTAGCTCAGACAAACATCTAAGATTTGTACTTTGCCTATACTTTGCCAGCTATGACTCCTACATGGTCCCACAAAAGTCTGACAACAACCAATAGAATACATGTTGTTGCACAGGAACAGGAAGTTCAAGTGCAAAGCCCAAGAGAAGGTATAAAAACCCCACACTCTCAACTCCATGTGGTCAGCTGCCCAGAACCACTCATGTGCTTCTGCTTCCTCATTAAACCATCTTTCCAATCAGCCTCCAGCCTCCATTTTGTTTCCAGTGCCTTTCTCCTGGCTTGGAATTGAACCAGATGGATATTTCTTCCCTTTTCCAAATGAGTGGGGTGGAGAGAAGAATCGGGTGCCTCCCTTTCTCTTCTCCAGAAATTTGCAAGTCCAATGTGTGAAGGCACCTGCTCCCAGGTGCCGTTCAGGTTTGTTTGTTTGTTTGTTTGTTTATTTAATTTGTTGAACATGTATGAGATAACAGGTATAAGTATAAACATGGACATGAAGAAGGAATGAGTAAAAGTAAATGGGGACAGTAGGACAGGGACGATAGACACGATGGTATGCTTATAAACACCCCCTTTACGGACCTCTTAGGAATGGGGTGAGGTCCACGGTAGACAGTTTAAAGTTGAAGCTGTGGGGGTTTGAGGATGTAACCACAGAGTCAGTTAGTGCATTCCAGGCATTGACCACTCTGTTGCGGAAGTCGTATTTACTGCAATTTACTGCAAGTTTGGAGCGGTTTACCTTGAGTTTGTATCCATTGTTTGCCCGTGTATTATTGCGGTTGAAGTTGAAGTAGTCATTGACAGGTAGGACATTGTAGCAGACAATTTTGTGTACTACACTTAGGTCAACCGTAGGCGGCGTAGTTCTAGGTTGCCCAGGTCCAAAATTTCAAGCCTGTTGGCGTAAGGTATTCTGTTGTGAGCAGAGGAATGGAGTACTCTTCTCGTGAAGTACCTCTGGAGTCGCTCCATTGTGTTAATGTCCGAAATACAGTGTGGATTCAAGGCAGGCGAGCTGTATTCGAGAATTGGTCTGGCAAAGGTTTTGCATGCCCTAGTTAGCAGTACAATGTTACCGGAGAAGCGAACTTCCGGTTGAGCCAGCGGCATCGCCAGACGCTTCTTTTGAAGCGCCAGCCCCAGATTCCGTAGAACCGCAAGAACAGCGAAAATCGGCTGTCTTGCGGTTTGGAATCCTTCCCCCCAGGAAGAAGGGGGGAAGGAGAGCAGACGGGTGGGGTAGAGCTCCCTGAGGGCACCAGATTTACCTAATAATCTGGTGCTCGAAGATGAGAGCTCCCCGTGAAGCCTGTCAAAAGCTCCGGACCTGGGATGCCTCTGACTGGGAAGTCTTTCCCTGTCAGAACTAGATGCCGCGGCCACCCCATCAAACAACTTTAAACAAATACCTTTTGAATCAAGTTGGCAGAGCACAAGTTGCACGAAGGAAACAGCAAGTATTTTTTTTTCTCTTTTTCTAACTCCAGGGACTTACTTTCTTAAAAGATTTCTCTTAAGTGGAAAGTGAAAGCAAGATGGCGTTTGAGTTTCAACAGGGCGTGAAGAAGTGAAAGTTAAAAATAATTATTGATAAGCCCCTGTTTGAAACGTAAAACTCCTTTTTGAAAAGTGGATGGAATAAGAAAGGATGTAATAATAATAACTCAAGCAGCAATATAAATTAAAAAGTCTTTTTTTTCTTTTTTCTTCTTGAAATTCTTTTTTTTTCTTTTCTTTTCTTTTTCCCCATCCTTCTGGAGGGGAAGGAAGAAGGGGGGCAGGATGGCTGGGCTTCTCGAAAACAAAGAAAGGAAAGGAGGGTTATTTAACTCTCAATGGTCTGAATTTGAGGAAGCTTTGAGTTCAATTACCTCTGCTTTATTGAAAAGAATTGATACTATATTTCAAGCTTCTCAAGCTGGAAACAATGAAATACATGGAAATACTGAGTCACAATCAAGCAGTGGGGGATTGAGTCAAGAGCTGGGAAAGGAAAAAAAACAACAAAAGACCATAGCAGATTTTACAGAAGAGAGAAAGATGAAGGTTGAGCAGGAGCAAGAAGCTCTGCAAGCTGATGACTTGTTTCCAGAAGAACCCATATTTCTGCAAAAAGTTTATAATATCCAATCCCAAAAACCGCAAATCCCTGTTGGAGTTAAAAAAGGCAGAGGGATCAAAGTTAAGAAGAAAGTTCGTAAAAAGGAAAAGAAGAAAGCCTGGAGAAATGGAAAATAACCCTGCTTGACGAGATGATGGTCCTTAAAAAGCATTGTTTAAATGTTTAAAGACTTTGAACTTTTGGGGGGGGAAGAAAAAAAAATACTACACAGCAATTCAATGCCAGTTAACCAAGTGATGGACGATGAGGAGGCAATTTATAGTTGTATTGGAATATTTTGAGAAGAATAAACAGATCACAGCAATGCTGGTGTGTTGGGTTGTGAAGTATGCCCTGACTTGAAGGAATTGGAACATTTTATTAAGGACTGTGATAAATCTGGATTTAACTGTAAACGTAGAAGTCTCATTGAATATACTAAATCGGAGCTTTCTGTTTGATGGTAATAAATATAAGGCAAAAGGACTATGGATCTAGAGCAATTGCAGTTGATCTGGTGGTTTCCTTAATACGCTTGATGGATCTACTAATCTAGTTTTGACTGGATTTGATGGATATTACTACAATTATAATTATAAAGTCACTCGGGGGTTTTTTTTTATAAAGAAGCAAATTACTATTTAGGTGGGTAGACGCAAATGATGAAGATATTCTATATGCTGTTGGAAGATGTGAAGACAAGAAGATTAGCAACTGGTTTAATCTAGTATGAAGAATTAAAATGTTTGATATAGTTATTAAATGATGTTTTATCTGTATTGATAAATTTATAAGAGGTTTGATTGTTATACTCCTTTTTTGACTAAAAACTTTATTATTATTGTTTTAAGTGTTTTAACTATAAATGGACCTTGATGGTTTAAAAATGGAGGACGGAAGATTTTATATAGTATTCTATTTTAAATTTGGGGGGGGGTTTGTTTTTTTTTTGACTGAGGGTTTTTTATTTTTCTTTGTTGTTGGGTTTTCTTTTTCTGTTTTAAATGAAAGAAGTTACAAAATATTTTGTTAGATTGTGTAGACTTAATAATTTGCTAAGTATTAATTAGTTATACTGAGTAATGATAGTTGTGATTACGTAATATTTAATTGTTTTATTAACTGCTGTAACTATAAATGGAGACATGGAGATTGATTTTGTCGAATTAGATGGAATGAGAAGAAAAGAAGACTTGCTTTCCTTTAATTTACTTGTTTAATGATTAGGATTATGATAAGTGTGAAATGGAGTTTAACTTAGAGAATTTGAGCTGTATTTTATCATGTACTTGTATTTGCTCTGGGAAGTCCGGGGGGTGGTGGGGGAGGGGGGGAGAAAATGTATGTAAAAATTTTATTAAAAACTTTTTCAATAAAAAAAAAAATGTTACCGGAGAAGCTTTGCAAAATTAGGTTAACAACTCTTAATGCCTTTTTGGCAATGCTGTTACAGCGAGCTCTGGGGATGGGAGGACCTTCTCCCAGATTGGCTCCAAAATCCATGTGCTCACAATAATCCCAGATTTATGGATTGCACTGTCTCCTGTTTCTGTTCACAAAGGGACTTCAGATGCATGGGAATCTCCTGTTCCTCAAAGTCAGGGGAAACAGTGGGGGAGGGGGGAGCACGGATTTCTTTGTAGTTCCTTTAAGGGGATTTTCTCTCTGCCTAGGCCACTGAAGTGAAATCTTCAAAGATGTGATAAGATGAAGGCGGGAAGTCTTTTAATAATGGGGCCTTCTCTCTGATGAAGGAACGCTTCCTCTGAAGCGAGTAAGGAAGGAAAAGTGGAGACTACCCTGTGAACATGGAGACCTTAGTGGCAACCCATTCAGTGATTTAACTTTTTATTAGTTTATCAAAGTATAAAATACAAAGGGGAAAAAAAACATGGAAAAGTAAGAAGAGAGGGAGGGGAAAAGAAGGGATATAGTGTAAAGGGGGAAAAAGAAAAGAAAAAGGCATCGACTTCTGACTCTTTTTAGCACCGCAGAAGGTGACAATATTTCAACCACAACTTTTTGCTTTTACACAACAGTATGTACAAGCCATTTCTATAACAATAAGCCTGACTAGTTTAGTAAAACAGAATCAAAGTTTCATTCCCACAACCACCACCACCACCATTGCAAGCACAAAATCCGGAAGCCATTTCAAAATAGAGACAAAATTAAATACAATCTCTTATTTGGATAAAAGAATTAGTTTAACCATCTCGGCTTCTCTTTGCTGTGGGGCAAAGTGGTGGTATTCAGCCGGTTTGGACTGGTTCGTGCGAACCGGTAGAGGCGACTGCCATCCTATTTAGCCACATTTTTGAGGCCAGGCACATGCATGGAAGGACGGGCGCTGAGAGCATATGCACCAAGACAAATTCCTTGTGTGACCAATCACACTTGGCCAATAAAAAATTCTATTCTAAATAAGCCAAAGTTGACTAGGACTTAATAAAGGAGAATAGTTGCAGCACAGGGATGACATGAGGGTGTCCTTGATGCTCTCTGAGCTTGCTTGTTTTCTTGCAGACTATGTAACATCATCAGTGCTGGTCCATTGACGTTACCTAGTTTGGATAATGAAATGTCTACAAGAAAACAAACAAGCTCAGAGAGCACCAAGGACCCCTCAACTAGGACCGTTCCTAGCGCCGGGCAGATAGGCTTAAAAGGTTCTTGTCAGAAGCCTTGCGACTTCCACCATGAGACAAATGGGATGCTTTTCTAACATCAAGAGATATTTTGGGTGCCCCATGACCTCACATTCTGTATGCCTAAGAGAGAGAGAAAAGTTCAGACTTGAGGCTGCTCTGTGATATAAAAACCAGAGGTGGTATTCAGCCGGTTTGGACCAGTTCGGGTGAACTGGTATTGGTGACTGCAAGTGGGGTAGTGGAGACTGCCCAGATGTAATGCTAACCTATTTAGCCACATTTTCGAGGCTGGGTGCATGTGCTAAGGGAGTGGCCAATTATCCCCAAGCCTTACTCTCGAGGAGACCTCCTCCTGAGAAGCCACTCCTGCCTTTTGGCTGCTCTGCATGCCTGTGCATCGAGAAGAGGCTCCTCCTCTTCATCCTCTTCACTTAAAAGGAGCTTCTGGAGGTTCTGAAGGCCGTGGTTGAATCCCCGCCTCTGGCACCACATCTTCTCCAGCCTCCTCATTGTCCGACTCGAGTGCCAGCTGCACAGGCTGCTGGCGCAACACCACACCAGCCTCCTTGCTGTCAGAGTCAGCTACAATCCGCACAGGCCACTGACGGGTCACAACAGGTGCCAAGCATTTGATCACGTGACCACAAAGATGCTGCAATGGCTGCAAGTGTGAAAACCGTTCATAAGTCACTTCCTTCAATGCTGTTGTAATGTCGACTGTTCACTAAAAAAACTGTTGTAAGAAGAGGATTACCTGTACCGAGAATGTTAAGTATAAATGCCTGCCCTCCAAACCTAGTGTTGTAAGGGTTAACTACCCAGGGATCCCTTCACCCACTGACCCCTCCTCACCTGGACTCCGCCCCTGGAGTACTTAAGGGTCATCCATGCGGTCTGGGCTCCATTCTAGCTGCAAACCTGTAAGAGAGAAACATTATGTAAATAAACAAACTTGATTATACACATGCCTGTGTATCTCCTTCATTGGGCTCGATCCAAGAACATTCCTACAAATATGGTAGCAGAGGATGGTTCTAAATAGCCCAAACCAAACTAAAAGGATGTCTGAAAATATCAAGCTGAACGAAGAAACCGAAAGAGTAAACACCCGTGCATCCAAAAAGAAGATGGAAGAAATGCTAGCCTCAGCTGAAGCCAAGCTAGCAGAAATGCAAAGGAATAAAGAACGACTCTCCAGCCCTGGCTACTCAAGAATAACAGAGAGAAGCCTAGACGAAAGAGAGGATGAATCAGAGACCGAGCTACGCGAAGAAAAGGAGCTAAAAGAAAAGCTACTAAGCCTAGCCGGATCGACATCAAACAAGTCCAGTCTCATCGCGGAACTCCGCAACCTCCTTGATGACTGCGGGGCAGCGACCGGGAAGAAAGATGACAAAACGGAGTGCAGAGACCAAAACGTGGTAAGCGATTTAAACCCCTACCACTCGCTCACTGATGAAGCCGATCCAAGATTCGCGCGCTCCCCACAACGGCCATCTTGGATGGTGACATCACCCAAGATGGCCGACCAATCCCCAATCAGATCCCGAGATTTAAAAAACCCGGCGGGAAACGAGGCCTACCACCACAAGGCCTACGAATACAACCACGAGGCCAAGAACTATACCGGACAGGTGACATCAAGTTCGCCTACCGAACTCGAAGTAGAAAAGGCCATGCGGACCATCACCGCGGCTTTCGGAACCAAAATAAAAATAATAAGTTCCGATGCCGATACCGATACCGCAGGGGGAAATAAAGTGACGTCCTACACGCATAAGGGCAGCCACGAAGACCAACTATGGAAGAGAAATACCGAGGCGTGGGCACAGCCCCCCACCTTCTACGCCGGAAACCTCGCCATGCATCCCCTAAGCTACGCCATAAAACCGGGAGAAATAAATGAATACTTACCACACCAAAGGACTCAGCCGAGACCTCCGGGGTTGTCGACGGGCATAGGCGCCGGCCCGTACCTAAACTTCGGCCTCCAGAGCGGACCGGAGCCCCAGGGCCTTCACCCAAGCCTCGCGGACCCGCATCGATGTCCAGGCGGCGCAACGAGACCCACGACGCTCCAGACGGCGACCCAAATAAACTTCGGCCTCCAAGGACCTCCAAAGACGGAGCCAGAAGTCCAACTCAAGAGGCAAGGCCTTCACCCGGGAGCAGCAGGAACGAGCTCCTTCCACGACGGCGGCAGAGACAGAATGGCCCAGGAGCATGCGCAGAACCGACCTGCAATAAAAAAACAACAGACCATAGAAGCAAGTCACTACAGACTGACTCCCTGCATTCCCCTGCCTTATTGTGAGTTCCCTTTTGCTTTGGACCATGGACAGCAACCCTCAATAGGTAATATTACTCACAATACAGGGACACTTCCAAATGACTTTCCCAAACTCAGGGTAGATGGGGTTAACTTTGTTGAATGGAACCAACAGTTACAGGTTGTCCTCTTAAAGGAACATTTACTATTTTTTATAACTAACCCACCTGAAAAGCCTTGGACTTTTCAGTTAGATTGCATGCATCATAAGGCTTATCACTTGTTACTAACCAGCATATCACTCAGTATGTATCCCAGTATCAGCCACAACTTGACAGTGTCAGAAATAGTAACCTTTTTGCATAAAATGTTCCACAGCAGAAGTATAGCCACTACCACAAGAATCACCAGGGAATTCTACTCAGCCAAACTCAAGGGGGGAACTTCAATGAGTGAACACATATTGTCACTCAATGCCACCAGAGCTGAGTTAATTCAGAGGGGGGAGAACATAACAGAAGGGAACATGGTGAGCGTGATCATAAATTCCTTAGACCACAGCTGGAATGATTTCATCATGCACTTAGACAGTTCCAGCCTAGAACGCATCACCTTAGATATGCTAACCAGTAAACTCATCGCGGAAGACAACCTCAGGAGGGATAGATACCAGAACCACAGAGAACCAAGGATTAGCAAAAGAGTAGAATTCCACAGCAGAGACTACAGCGACATAGAATGCTTCAATTGTGGCTCCAGGGAACACTATAAAAGAGATTGCCCCAGGAGAATAAGAGACATGAGACACTCACAATCTAGAGACAGGACTGAAAACAGACATAGACTCCCCGAAAGACAGACAAATGAGAACAGATATAGGCGCAGAGATTCACCCAAACCCAGGGACGGGAGGAGATACCGGGACAGTTCCCGGGACAGTCACAAGGGTTCACTATATGGGCTGAGAGCAAGGGACAGCACACTGGGATACACCAACACCAAAAATGCATGGCTCCTAGATTCAGGAGCCACAAACCATACCACTTATGACACAAAATTATTTACCAAATTCACAGAAGAGAAATTCACCATTAAAGTGGCTAACCAAAGCAACGTGCTAGTAACCGGAAAAGGCAACATAAACATCCCAGAGATAGGGGAAATAGAGGGGGTATTGCTTGTTCCGGAGATACCCTATAACATACTAGCCACCTTGAAGCTAAGCAAGGAAACGGGAACAAAAATAACATTTAAGGAAGGGAAGGTATTTTTGACCAGAGATGAGAGGATCATCGGTAGAACTATAATAAGCGAGGGTTTACCATACTTCCAGCCTAACTGTAGCAGCCCCCCCAGGATAAACACCAACACTAGCGACATGATAGACACTGCACCCAACACCGAGGAGACAGAGGAAGTTAATCACGACCCGACGCCCAGTGACCCAGACATGAACCAAACTTTAGAAAAAGAGAAGCCATCGTTAGGCAAACCCATTCACGATGAGTGTGCCCATTTATTGCATAGAAAATTGGGTCATAGCAGTTTTCCGGTTGTACAAAAAATGGTCAATTGTTCTGATGGATTAAAGGTTAAAAATTGCAAAAACTATTTAGAGTGTTCGGTGTGCAAATGTTCCAAGTTGAAGACCAAAGCCAGACCAAAAAAATCAGAACGCACCACAAATTCCTTGTTTCAAATGGTACACATGGACCTAGTTGGGCCCTTAAGGCCATCCATCAAATATAAGAAAAGGTTTTTCCTGACTATCGTAGATGACTTCAGTCGCTACGGTTATATATATACACTCAAGCACAAACATGAGGTGTTCCAGAAATTTAAAGAATTTCATAAAAAGATAGAACTGCAACATAATATTAAAATCAAGCAAATAATGACAGACCGAGGGTCCGAGTTCATGTCTCAAGAATTTTCAAATTGGCTCAGGGCGCAAGGGATGCTGCGCTTTACGTCGGCCCCTTTTTCGCCATTTCAAAATGGAGTCGCAGAGAAAAAAAATGGAACCCTACAGACAATGATGAGATGTGTGCTAGAGGATGCAGGGTTAGGACAACACTACTGGTCAGAAGCCGTTTTATACTCAAATTACACGCTTAACAGGTTATGGTGTAGCGTAATAAATAAAACACCGTACGAGGTCATGTATAATAGGAAGCCAAAGATAGCACACCTTCACATATTTGGTGTAACCGCCGATGTTCATATCCCCAGACAGATACGCAGGAAGGGAGACAAAGTTTCCAGGCGACTAAGATTCATGGGATATGAACCGGGCACCAAGGGTTTTAGGTTCATTGACAGCAACAACAATTTCATAGTTTCACGCACCGCAGTATTTCATGAAAACTCTAATTGGTCCAAAATACATCTTAATGAAATAACCACAGAAGGGGAAAACACCAACCGTTCACATATCAAAACACAACAGGGCAGACCAATAAACAATGACATAGAAGCTACAAAACCAAGGGAGCATAGGATAAGAATCAGAGAGTGGAAAGAGGGACACCCAGACCTAAAAGTAGAAACACTCACGGAAAGGAAGCCAGGTACCTTCACGATACGGAAACCACGCCCGAAAGGCCAGTTAGGACTTCTAGAAATAAAACCCCCAAGAAACTAGAGGACTATGTGCTATCTCTCCATGCTAACCAAGTAACCCCCAATAATTACGATGAAGTCCTCAATTTACCCACTGACGAGAAGGAAA
Source organism: Ptyas mucosa (assembly GCA_012654045.1). NCBI lineage: Eukaryota > Metazoa > Chordata > Lepidosauria > Squamata > Colubridae > Ptyas > Ptyas mucosa. The sequence continues at coordinate 7,596,342 of WNWU01000063.1, read as the reverse complement.
AGTGGGAACAGGCGATGGAGAAAGAGATGAACAGCCTGCGTGAGCTAAAGGTATACACGCCCGCAGAGGCCCCTAGTGATAAGACCACCATAGGCACTAGGTGGATATACAAAATAAAGTCTCTAGAGGGAGGTAAATCATTATATAAGGCTAGATTGGTAGCCCAGGGATTTGCCCAACGATTCCCAGACGATTACACAGACACATATTCCCCCACCGTCAGAGCAGAAAGCGTAAAGTGTGCATTGGTGATAGCCTCGATTCTAAACTTAAAAGTACACCAATTCGATGTGCAGACAGCGTATCTCCACGCTGATCTAGATAAGGAAATTTATGTTAGGGCTCCACATAGTAAAAACATACGCAAAGGGGAAACCTGGTTATTGAACAAGAGTCTATACGGACTAAAACAGTCTGGGAAACGGTGGTATGAATGCTTGTCAAAAACATTAAGGTCAATGGGTTTTGAAGCCACCTCTGCCGACAACTGTTTTTTCATCAAAAGGTTGGGTAAATCCATAGAATACGTTCTGGTATATGTTGATGACATTCTATATGTTGGTGACCAAGATCATAAGTGTGAAACATTTGCTAAAGAACTGGGAAAGCACTTCACCTTGAAGGTACTAGGAAAGGTTGACAAGTATCTAGGGGTACAAATTACCAAAACCAACAAAGGCTTCAGACTGTCACAGAGAGAAAAGATAGTGGAATTGCTACATAAATGTTACATGTTTGATGCCAGACCATGCGAAACCCCCATGACACCAGACTTCCTAAAAAACATGTACGATGAGTCAGAGCCTTTTAATGACAATACCTTATACAGATCCATAATAGGCTCCTTACTTTATATAGCGAACTGGACGAGGCCTGACATAGCATTAACTGTCAACCTTCTGTCGAGGCATGTGGGCAAGCCCACCAATTATCATTGGGATGCCACAAAAAGGATACTTAGATACTTAAAGCATAGTACAGAAGCATGCCTATGTCTAGAACCGGAAACATCCGGTAAGCCAGTTCTTTCATGTTATGCAGACGCAGATTGGGCTGGGGACGTGAAATGTAGAAAAAGTACATCAGGGTACATATTTTTCTTGAACGGCAGCCCTGTACATTGGTACACTGGTAAGCAAAACCTAGTGGCTACATCGACTACTGAGGCCGAATATATATGCTTATCCAAAGCTGCGAATAATCTGGTGTGGTTCGATGACTTGCTCTCCAACATCTGGGCCGAACCCACATACCCCATCCACATACATGAAGACAACAAGGCAGCTATCGAAATATCTAGAGCTGATGCTGTGGGTCAAAGGTCGAGACACATAGATATAAAACACAAACACGTTAGGCAACTCTCCAGCATGGGCTTTATTAAAGTATTACATTGTGATACACAAGAACAAACTGCTGACATCTTAACCAAACCTCTGTTAAACAAACAGCATACCTATTTGACATCCAAACTAGGTGTCATACTACACAAATCGATAAACCATGATCAATCCACTTGTGATCTTACGGCCAGGCATCTAGAGGGGGATTTGTTAAGTATAAATGCCTGCCCTCCAAACCTAGTGTTGTAAGGGTTAACTACCCAGGGATCCCTTCACCCACTGACCCCTCCTCACCTGGACTCCGCCCCTGGAGTACTTAAGGGTCATCCATGCGGTCTGGGCTCCATTCTAGCTGCAAACCTGTAAGAGAGAAACATTATGTAAATAAACAAACTTGATTATACACATGCCTGTGTATCTCCTTCATTGGGCTCGATCCAAGAACATTCCTACAGAGAATGATTTTGCTTTCACAAACAAGGAAGGGTCATCTATACCCAGTGGTGGGGTTTCAAAATTTTTTACTACCGGTTCTGCGGGTGTAGCTTCATGGGCGTGGCTTGGTGAGCATGGCGGGGAAGGATACTGTAAAATCTCCATTCCCACCCCACTCCAGGGGAAGGTTACTGCAAAATCCCCATTTCCTCCCGATCAGCTGGGACTCAGGAGGCAGAGAATAGATGGGAGCGGGGGCCAGTCAGAATTTTTACTACCGGTTCTCTGAACTACTCAAAGTTTCTGCTACCGGTTCTCCAGAACTGGTCAGAACCTGCTGAAACCCACCTCTGTCTATACCCATCTTGTTCCCAACAATATAGCTCAGCTAGAACAAAAGGTGAAAAACTTAACTTTAAGTGAAAAAGAAGAGGTAAAAACTATCTTCAACAACCTCACCACTTCTACCTGTATCCTAGAAATAATTCGAGAGCATTTGATGAAAGGTGGACCCAAACAGAAATTCCTAAAGATGACCAAGAAGATGGATCATAGACCAAAATAAAATAAAACAATAGAATTGTACGACGCTATCGAAATTAAAGGATTGATTTTTCATTCCAGAGAAATGACGATCAAGCATCTCCTGAAAATCACATTTTGTTGATTGTATTAAGCACAAAGAGACCCAGGAAGGAGTCCTCAATCCTCAGGACTTTAAAATGTTCCACACGGTGAATAATCCAAAATCGAAACACACCCCTTTCAAGGATGTTTCATGAGCCGAGGTGGCGCAGTGGTTAGAGTGCAGTTCTGCAGCTAGTTCAGCTGACTGCTAGTTCGGCAGATCAGCGGATCAAAATCTCACCGGCTCAAGGTTGACTCAGCCTTCCATCCTTCCCAGGTGGGTAAAATGAGGACCTAGATTGCTGGGGGCAATATGCTATTTAGTATACTGTCTTTGGTGTAAGCCGCCCAGAGTCCTCGGAGAGTGGGCGGCATAGAAATATGAATAATAAAATAAAGAATAAAATTTCCTGGGAAACCATGGCAAAAATTCGACATATATTTTCATGTTAGATTAGAGCATTATCTGCTTATGGCCAAGTAATATAAAAACCAATTAATTATGGCCAATTAATATAATATAAAAACCTATCTGGGAATCCTTTTATGACAAATAGCAGAGTGATAGCAATACCACAACCAGACGCAGGTTGGGATTTGCAAATTTCGCCAAGGATTGAGGACTCAAACAAAGAAGCATCAACCTGTTCTTCCCCCCCAAGAACACAGCATAATATGTACATGTATGTCTCTCTGTGTTATACACAACCTGAAAAAAAGGTGGAGAAAAGCTGAACAAAGTAATCCAGAAGTGAATTTGCATTTATGAGTGAATTTGTAGAAGGGCATCCAGAGTAGCTGAAGCATGACCACAGTTGCTACTAAAGCGAGCAGAAGCTTTTCGATCGCACTGGACAATTAACTGCATGAACAAGTAAGCAAAATGCTGAAAAATTGAGAAACTCCAACGCAATACCGAAAAGCTATGGGAAGTAAAACCGAAGGCATTTTGTGACTTACAGGAAGAATATAATTTAGATTTTTTTTTGGGGGGGGGGCATCTTAAGGACAGTTGAATTCCAACTGCTTCGAGTTGAGATACTCCAGGTAGTTTCTTTCTGTGTCAATAGCCAACTTCAAGTTTCTTGGGGGGGGGAAATCCCTTTTGACATTGAGCTGGACGTAAGTCACTAGGGTGATTTACAAATTCACATGACTCTCAGCGGTCCGACGTCTTTAAACAATCTACAATCTCAATTCTGCAGTTGGGTGGATTTAATAGCAATTCTCAGTCAACGGTTTTTAAATGACCCTCTTCCTCAGTTTGCAAAAAAAAAAAAAAGGGTGTGTGTGTGTGTGTGTGTGTGGGGAAGGTCCATGCTTTAGGCATCTTTGTATTGTTGGAAGAAATGTCCTTCTGGGTTCAGTTCCAAGTGGGGAAAGAGGCACTGGATTCATGGAAATCGCTTAGAAAGAAGGTTTATTGATGAACAGGATCACACGGCTTGAGTTCCTGAGCAGAAAAGGGCCGAGATGCTGAGAGTGCCTGCGTTTTATGCCCTCTCTGGGCTTTTGAATTTGAACTTGTGTTCTGATTGGTTGTCAGGCTCCCATGGGGCCATGCAGGGGCAACTCTGTAGGCTGTGTTTTGAGTCCAAGTTTGCTTGAGCCTTGCTGGGTGATGTAATCTTCCCAGGTGCCATGTGGTGAGATAGGTAGAGGGCTAATCCTATCACATCCTGAGGGCCATGTCTTAATCTCATCACCCTGGAGCTGAAGGTCTTTTGTGTTCTAGATGAGATGTCTTTTGTCTTTCTGGAGCTATTAACAAACATGCACTTTCCAAGAGCATGTTTCTCCTTTTCTCATCCATAATATTCTGCCTTTTTAATGTTTCCTAGCATATTTCATTTTTCTAGGAGAGGGGTGGGTGATAACCAGGGGTGAAATTCAATTTTTTTCCCCTACCGGTTCTGTGGGCATGACAGGGAAAGGATATTGCAAAATCTCCATTCCCACCCCACTCTGGGGCCAGCCAGAGGTAGCATTTGCCAGTTCTCCAAACTACTCAAAATTTCCACTACCGGTTCTCCAGAACCTGTTAGAACCTGCTGGATTTCACCCCTGGTGCTAACTTCTTACAGTATCAAGGAGGTTCATGAATTCAAATTCCAGGCTAGAAATCAGTAAGGAAATCAAGAGGTCCTGGATGGAATGAGGCCTAAGTATGCTCCTATCCAGGGGATTCTCTTGGAAAGACCACTCTCTGACTAATAAATCAGGGGCAGGAATACAGATATATGTAATTATGAAGGTAAAGTTTCGTTCTCTGAGCTTGTGAGTTGGTTTCCGAATGTTTTGTTACCAGGCTGGGTAACATCTTCAGTGGAGTTTAGAGGACGTCAGTGTCAGTGTTCTGTTTATAAGGGCTTCAGGTGTAACATGTAATTATAATAGAGAATAAAGTGTAAAATATCACGAGGCTTTCTTCAGTATTCTTCTGGCCCAGCCTTAGCAGAAGCAAGAAACAGACACCTTATGTTCTGTCCCCGTCTCCCACACGCACAAACACCCACCCCAAAGGGTTAAATAATTGTTCCAAAACAGTCAAAGGTTCGTTATCAAAACTTGGCAGCAACGCAGCAGCTGCCTGCCAAGAGCTTTTACTTTAAGAAGGAGGGGTTTTTCCTCCACCAGATAACACAGAAATACAGACAGTTTGAAGTAGTCCAGTAACAGAAACCCACAACAGATGAGGCTTTGTTTGTCCAAAAGTGCAAGTGACTCGCCAGAGTTTTTGCTTTGTCCGTCACAGAGCTGGAATGGCCATCACTCTCCCTTATATAGCCTGTGGGGTGTGGTCCAGTGACTCAGCTCAATCTCTGGCATGCCTCCTCATCTGCTGTGACCGTTTAGCACACCGACGCTGGCGTGGATCCAGCCACAATTTGTCTCCCTCATCACTCTCCGACAGATCAGAGACACCTGGCTCCTGGCCAATCTCCTCTCCTTCGGCCGACACCTGAGGAATTGCCAGAGAGGAGGGGCCGGGAGAGGGAGGCCTGGCTGGCTCCTCTCCTTCATGTTCGGAGCCTTCTTCCTCCGATACGATGGCTTAGGGGTCGGAGCCACAACACCTTGTCACGAAAAAACCCTCTTTATTTACCTCTTGTGAATTAATGGCATTCACCCACTGAAAAGTCCAAGCAAGAGTCCTTCAAGAAGTTAACAGCAGTAACAGATCTTATCAGTTCTTTGTGATAATTGCAAGGCCATGAGCTCCCAACCACAAGGCTGCAAATTAAGTTCTGGCAAGCAGTCTTTGATGCACAAAACACAATGAGAAAAATCTTCAGAAATACGAACTGTTGTCTCCTATGACCACCACTCCCCATTCCTTCTATTTATTCCCCAGCCAGGGAGGGGCTATTCAGCATCCACGTGTGCTTTGCTTCCCAAGTCAACTCCTTGTCCTCCTTTGTTCACCTCTCCTAACAGCTCTGCGCATACGTGCATCTGGAACAGGCCCCAGTTGTTCTTCCTCCTCACTCATATCAGCTTCCAAAGGCAGCTGCCTCTCCGGTGGCTGGGAAATGTCGCACTGCCCTGGCTCTATCTCTGTGTCTGACACAGAACATCTATCAGAGCCTTTCCCAGACTCCAGAACTGGCCCAAGTTCCTCCCCAACCTCCTCATCGTCTGAGTCTGCTGCCAATGGGCCACAAGAAGTATCTTAACAGACACTTATACTGAGATTTAAATAATGTGTATATGTATTTATCTTGAATAATCAACTGGTTAAAAGGAAAATAATCTGCTAAAATTCTTTAAACAGGAGACAGCGATAATCTAATTGCAACACTGCGAGAATTATATCAATAATATAGTATTAATATATGAATGCAGCGAAAGACAAGAATAACAGATTTGTTTTAGAAAAGATTTGGCCTTTTATGTTCCCAAGAGAGGAAGGATGCTTAACTAATGTGCAATTATCTCAGTCTACAAATCCAAGTCTAAGATTACCTTTTAACAAAGCGTGGTGACCCAATGATACTTACCTAAGCTTTCCTATTCATAATCCACCAGGAGGCAATAACAGTGTTGAAGATCGTGCCCGGTGATTGAGTCAGTGCCTCCTAGGAAGCCATCGTGAAGAAAGTCAGTGGTTAATGAAAACGTGGCTGGGTTCATACATCGTGATAGGCACAAGAGGATTTAGTGTGGGATGGATAAAGATTATTGGGCTAATCCAGGCACCACTGCTTGAATACAGATTGAAAAGCAGACACACAGAAGATTTCTGATAAATTGGAATTATATATATATATATATATATTATTCACCAATTGTTGTTCAGTTATTGCAGTAATTATAATTTAACTAGATGTTAAGGCAATTCCACCAATTACAACTCAGGGCATCTGGTGGAATGGAATGGAATGGAATGGAATGGAATGGAGTGGAGTGGAGTGGAGTGGAGTGGAGTGGAGTGGCGTGGCGTGGCGTGGCGTGGAATAGAATAGAATAGAATAGAATAGAATAGAATAGAATAGAATAGAATAGAATAGAATAGAATAGGAAAAGCCCAGGACAGGACAGGACAGGACAGGACAGGACAGGACAGGACAGAACAGAACAGAACAGAACAGAACAGAACAGAACAGAACAGAACAACAAAGTTGGAAGGGGCCTTGGAGGTCTTCTAGTCCAGCCCCCTGCTCAAGCTGGGAAACCTATACTATTTTAGATAAGTGATTGTCTAGATCAGGGGTGTCAAACTCTTTAGATAAGTGATTGTCTAGATCAGGGGTGTCAAACTCTTTAGATAAGTGATTGTCTAGATCAGGAGTGTCATGGCGGCATCATGTGACATATCAGGACTTTCCCCCCCTTTGCTAAACCAGGCAGGGGTGGGGCCAGCATGTTACGCATACGGCCGCGGGGCACAAGTTTGACACCCCTGGTCTAGATTCTTCTTAAAAGCATCCAGTGATGGAGCCCCTAACATTTCTGGAGGCAAGACGTTTCTTGTTCCATTGGTTAATTGTTCTCACTGTTAGGAAGTTTCTCCTTAATTCCAGGTTGCTTCTCTCTTTGATCAGTTTCCAACCATTTTTTCTTGTCCTGCCGTCTGGTACTTTGGAGAATAATTTGACACCCCCTTCTTTGTGGCAGCCCATGTTAATATTAATTTTGGATTATAAATTATATATGCCACATTGAAGGGAAAGCCAGCGTGTAGTTGTTAATTTTTTGGCCTAGGTCTGGGAAAACTTTAATTCTTAGCCATGGAACCTCATTATTTGAAAGAGATAGGTGGTTAAAAAATGGGGGGGGAGAAAGAAAGAAAGAAAGAAAGAAAGAAGGAAGGAAGGAAGGAAAGAAGGAAAGAAAAAGAAAGAAAGAAAGAAAGAAAGAAAGAAAGAAAGAAAGAAAGAAAGAAAGAAAGAAAGAAA
>WNWU01000063.1:7578261-7588528 GCA_012654045.1 Ptyas mucosa | reverse complement strand
AAAGAAAGAAAGAAAGAAAGAAAGAAAGAAAGAAAGAAAGAAAGAAAACCTGACAGCCATTTGTCTGAAATGGTATAGGTTTTCCTGCTTGAAAATGGGGTTGGACTAGAAGACCTCCAAGGTCCCTTCCAACTCTGTTATTCTGTTAGTTGAACTCTCTAGCTATTCAACATCAAAAGGTAATAGATATGCAGAAAAATAGGGGAAGGAGAGGTTTTAATATATGGACTCTTTGAGTCTCATGGACCATAGCACACAGGTTCCCCTATCCTCCACTGTCTCCTAGAGACTAGCCCAAATTTATATTCATTGCATCGATGGCAGTATCTACCCATCTTATCCTCTGCCATTCTCTTCTCCTTTTGCCTTCAGTCTTTCCCAACATTGGCGTGTTTTCCAAGGAGTCCTCTCTTCTCATTAGGTGGCTAAAGTATTTCAGCTTCAGCTTCAGTATCTGTCCTTCCAAACAACAATCAACATTGATTTCCTTTAGGATTGACTGATTTGATCTCCTTTACAATTGCTTATATTGTTTCAGAACTACAGTCCTCCCAAAGGCTTTTTCTAAAGATAAAAACATTGTGAGCAGAAACATGGTAAAAGTAAAGGTTCCCCTCGCACATATGTGCTAGTCGTTCCTGACTCTAGGTGCGGTGCTCATCTCCGTTTCAAAGCTGAAGAGCCAGCGCTGTCCGAAGACATTTCTGTGGTCATGTGGCCGGCATGACTAAATGCCAAAGGTGCACAGAACTCTGTTACCTTCCCACCAAAGGTGGTCCCTATTTTTCTACTTGCATTTTTATGTGCTTTCGAACTGCTAGGTTGGCAGAAGCTGGGACAGGTAACGGGAGCTCACCCCATTACGCGGCACTAGGGGTTCGAACCGCTGAACTGCCCTTCTGGGCCCTCCGGAAGTTGGGAACAGGCTGTTTCCAGCCTCCAGACAGCCTCCGGGGGGTGGGGAAGGTCGTTTTCGCCCTCCCCAGGCTCCTAGAAAGGCTCTGGAGCCTGAGGAGGGCGAAAAATTGGCCTACCGGGCCCAACTTGCCATCGCGTGCCAAAAGCAGAGGGAGTGTGGGGGGGTTGTGCGCACATGTGCTGGGGAGCGGGGCGCATTGAATTATGGGTGTGTATGGAAGAACTACTGAAAAACCCAGTCTCCTTGAGATGGCAGTGTCCAATGGTGCCTCTGTGACTTTCTCTTCCCGACTGGTTCAAGCCATGTCCCCAAAGACCATCCGATGCTCAGAACTGTGCATCACTGCCATTATCTGGTTCAGTGCAAACAGAATAAGAGGGGGATAATGGAGGTCAGCCAATTATGTAATCCTTGAACTATAAAAGTAGCAAACAAGAAGCAAAAGATTCAGAAACAACACAGGGCAATAGGCGGCTAGAGGTCGCCCACTTCTGACATCCAGATTGGCAGCTACGTTAACAGATGGTCCTGTAGAGCATAAAACTCATTCCAATGCTTTGGTAATATTGAGCTGATTGTGGCCGCTCGCAATGCAAGGACATTTGAGATATTTTGATCCAGAAGGTGGAAAGGGCCTGAGAGATTGGACGTTAAGATTTATTTTCCCATGTCAGGAGAAGAGAAAGCCTTCAAAAGGAGACACCGCCACAATGAATTTCCGCACAGCTGAGATTTATGAACGGTCTGGATTGCACTTTATTTTTTAATTCCATTGTATTATTCCAGAGTTTGCTTTCTAGGCACACTGTTCTGATAAACTTTGGCCTTTGGAGCAACATTTTGCCTGGCAAAGAGATTCTGTTTCTTTTCTTTTTTTTTCCTTTTTGGCAATTATCTCTTGTCTTCCCGTCTCAAACTTCCTTCAACTTTAGTAAAGGTAAAGGTTCCTCCTCGCACATATGTGTTAGTCATTCCTGACTCTAGGGGGCGGTGCTCATCTCCGTTTCAAAGCCAAAGAGCCACCGCTGTCCACTAACGTCTCCGTGGTCATATGGCCGGCATGACTCAACGCCAAAGGTGCACGGAACGCTGTTACCTTCCCACCAAAGGTGGTCCCTATTTTTCTACTTGCATTTTTTACGTGTTTTCGAACTGCTAGGTTGGCAGAAGCTGGGACAAGTCACGGGAGCTCACCCCGTTATGCGGCACTAGGGATTCGAACCGCTGAACTGCTGACCTTTTGATCGATAAGCTCGGTGTCTTAACCACTGAGCCACCGCGTCGCGATCAAGTTTAGTAGATACTTGCAAATCAGTCAGGTTAGATCATTTTAATTTCTCATTTTTTTCTAATCTGCACCCACAATTCACTGAACTTGAAAATTCTGTACAGGACACCCATTAAAATTTCCAAGTATTTCCAAGTATTTTCTGCACATTTCTTCTAGAAGTGCCATTCATCTATGGAAATACAATTTCCTAAATTATAATTCACTTACGTGCTTACATTCCCCTCTACACCGTATAATGCATGACAGTATCAGCCTTCCATTTTTCTTTAGGTGCTTCCTTAGAAATCTCTTTGAAAAGGAAATCCAGAGCTAACTTATGTCTATGGAGATTCTCAGCCATCCAGATCATGGTTGTCCCAATGGTGCTTTTTCAAGAGGCAACTAGACTTTCTTTGTTTTTTTCTTGAAGACCTTTCACTTCTCATCCAAGAATCTTCTCATCTTCAGTTCATGCTTCAGAATTGAAGAAGCTTCTTGGATGAGAAGTGAAATATCTGCAAGAAAAAAATGAAGAAACTCCCGTTGCCTCTAAAAAAACACCTTTGGGACAGAGTTAACGTAATATTGTTTAATTAGTTTACCACCATCAAAACCTTTCTTCTGAATTAGTTTCTGAAGTCTACCTGTGATCCTGTGTTCTGTCCCCGTCCCACACACGCACACCAGCAGTCGTCCAAGAGTTAAAACACACCAACAGACAAGAATTTCCTTTGATAACGGAATTGGCAGCAACCTAGTGGCTGCCTGCCAAAAGTCTTTACTTACGAAGGGAGGTTTTCACTCCTCTTTCATAACATCAAAATAAGTCCACAACAGTTACAGAGTAATCAAGTCTAGTCCAAGAATCAATTCCAGCAGAGCATATAGCAAGAGTCCAGCAATGCAGAATGGCGTGGTAGCTTTCAGTTTGTTTGTCACAAGGCTTGACTGGCCACCACACCCCCTTTTATACCCTGTGGGGTGTGGTCCAGTGACTCAGCTTAATCCCTGGCACGACTCCTCCTTTGTTGCGTGCACTTATCTCTGTACCGCTGCCGGGGGTCCAGCCAAGACTCATCCCCGTCACTCTCCAACTGCGGCTGCTCAGAAGTGCCTGGCTCCTGGCCTATCTCTTGGCCTTCGGAGGACACCGGAGGCATTGCCAGAGAGGAGGGTCCTGGAGAGGGAGGCCTTGCCAACTCCTCTCCTTCCCCTTCAGAGTCTTCTCCCTCCGATAAGATAGGCTCGGGGGCCAGAGCCACAACATCCTGTCTCCCACTCCTTTTATCCCTGGATCACAAGCTGATATGATCTTTACTGGTTCATCTTAAGAGAACATTAAGCAGATAGCAGTAAAGTTAGACACTTCTTTGATTGGCTGTTGGACTGATAGATTAAATTGATGGTTATAATAGATAAAGGGTATTGGAGGGAAGGGGATATGGTAGTGTATGTTTGTACATAGTGCATCTCTCTTATTTGCTCCTAGATGCTATTTTGGAGGAACCTAAGCTTTGCTAAATATTCTGTTTTCTTCTATCAGCCACAAAAAAATAGCAAGCAAAAATTACATTTAGGCAAGAAAAAAACAAAATGCACAGGTACCGTATATGTGGTACCTTGCTCAATAGTAGTAACTGTGAGAGGGAACTTGGAGTCCTAGTGGACAACCATTTAAATATGAGCCTGCCGTGTACAGCAGCTGCCAAAAAAGCCAACACAGTTCTGGGCTGCATAAACAGAGGGATAGAATCAAGATCACGTGAAGTGTTAATACCGCTTTATAATGCCTTGGTACGGCCACTCTTGGAATACTGCATCCAGTTTTGGTCGCCATGAAGTAAAAAAGATGTTGAGTCTCTATAAAGAGTGCAGAGAAGAGCAACAAAGATGATTAGTTGAAGTGGAGGCTAAAGCATCTAAAGAACAGCTGCAGGAACTGGGTATGTCTAGTTTGATGAAAAGAAGGATTAGGGGTGACATGATAGCAGCCTTCCAATATCTCAGGGGCTGCCACAAAGAAGAGGGAGTCAAGCTATTCTCCAAAGCACCTGAGGGCAGGACAAGAAGCAATGGATGGAAACTAATCAAGGAAAGAAGCAACTTAGAACTAAAGAGAAATTTCCTGACAGTTAGAACAATTTGCCTCCAGAAGTTGTGAATGCTCCAACACTGGAAGTTTTTAAGAAGATGTTGGATAACCATTTGTCTGAAGTGGTGTAGGGTTTCCTGCCTAAGCAGGGGGTTGGACTAGAAGACCTCCAAGGTCCCTTCCAACTCTCTTATTCTATTCTAACCCTCTAATGATGTTGGCAAAGTTGCCTCTTCCTTGGGTCCCATCTTGGAACTTCTATACAATCGAAACCATCCAATGTGTGTTTTTGAAATCCCTATAAACTGCCACATGCTTTGATGCTGTTCTATAAATAAGACTAATATTTCAGTTTGATATATTAAGTACTTGTTTACAAGGGAGATGATTAATTACTCCTCATTAATCAGCAGAGAACCAAACATGGCTTGTTTTTCACACCTGGAGATATTAGTCTTTGTAATTAATTAATAATAAATAAATACACCTTTGGCATCATAGCTCTCAGGAAGTCACGCAGAAGGTAGCACTATGCTAGCTCAGACCCTGATTGGCCTCTCTTCTGACCATTGGTCACCAGCAGAAGATTCACACTGAGGTGTTTCTGAAGGTGAGAGGACAAACTAGAGTTTCCTGCGCACGAAGAACTTGCTTCCATCTTTTCTCTGTTCTTAGGATGCACTCATGACCAAGCAGATCAAAGGGGGGGATTTCAGGATAATCCTATTCCACTGCTGGAATGGCCTGGAAATAGCCCGGATCTTAACCCAATTGAAAATCTATGGAGCCGACTAAAGAAACTTGTTAGTCAGAAGCGACCCAGCAATAAAACCCAGTTAATAGAAGCCATCATTCAATCTTGGTTTCACATTAGAACAGCTGCAGAACTAAAAGACTTGGTTCCCTCCATAGAAAGACGTTGTAAGGCCGTAATTCATGCTAAAAGTTTTCCCAACTAAGTATTAACTGACCTGGTGATCATTTTTGTATATCTTGTTTTTTCTATGGTGATCATTTTTGTATATCTCGTTTTTTCTACGTGTTTCACTTTTCTTCTTTATACTGTCACTGTTACTCTAACAGCAAACGCTTCATAAAAGTTATTGCATTACATTCTTGATTCAATTATCTTTCCATTGATATATAATTTTATGGTACTACTCAAAAAATACAAAGATCCAGGTCTATAGAGCCTGCATCCTGAGCACACACTTGTACTGCAGTGAGTCTTGGACCTTTTATGCACGGCAGGAGAGAAAGTTGAACACCTTTCCTAGGCGCTGTCTCCGATGTATTCTTGGCATCATCTGGCAGGACAAAGTTCCAAATAGTGCAGTCTTGGAACATGCTGGAATTTCTAGCATGTGTACACTACTGAAACAGCAACGTCTACGCTGGCTGGGGCATGTCGTGAGAATGGCTGATGGTCGGATTCCGAAAGATCTCCTGTATGGAGAATTAGTGCAGGGAAAGTGCCTCAGAGGGAGACCACAGCTGCGATATAAGGATATCTGCAAGAGGAACCTAAAGGTCCAGGGAATGGACATTAACAACTGGGAAACATTGACCTCTGATCGTTCAGCTTGGAGGCTAAAGACGCAGCGTGGCCTTCTCCAATTCGAAGAGACACTTGTTCGGCAGGCTGAGGCAAAGAGGCAGTCCCGGAACCAGCGAAATCTGGGGGCTGGGCAGGGGACAGAATGTATCTGCCCTCAGTGTGGAAGGGATGGCCACTCTCGAATTGGCCTTTTTAGTCACACTAGATGCTGTTTTAGGACCTCTTTCCAGAGCACGATACCATAGTCCAGTGATGGCTAACCTTTTTGCCATCGGGTGCCAAAAGCGGGGGGAGTGCAGTGGGGTCACACGCATGTGTACCCACATCCATAATTGTATATGCCCCCCCCCCGTGCTTCCCCCGTTTTTGGCATGTGATGGCACGGTGGGCCCAGTAGGCCCGTTTTTTGTTCTCCCCAGGCTCCAGAGCCTTTCTAGGAGCCTGGGGAGGGCAAAAACGGCCTTCCACACCCCTCAGAGGCCTCCGGAGGCCAGGAACAGTGTGTTTCCTGACTTCTGGTGGGCCCGAAAATCAGCTGGCTGGCGCATGTATGTGTGCTGGAGCTGAGCTCGCGTGCCCACTGATATGGCTCCGCGTGCCACCTGTGGCACCCGTGCCATAGGTTCACCATCACGGCCATAGTCTCTGGAGACTGAAGGATGCCAATGACTCAAAAAAAAAAAAAGTGGTTTTAGAAAGTACACTTTTCCCAAAAGGTTTCCGCAATTTTGGCCACTACTGTATAGCAAAGAGCTGATCTTTAAGTCCTCGGTTCTTTTTTCTACACAGAACATCAAACCACATCCTGCAGCATCTCTGAGCGCTTCCTTGTAATAGCAGCCAGTTCCTTGCCCTTGAACGAAGATCATCAACCAGCATGAATAGGGACTTGGGGAAAGTCTCCTTAACTCAGCCAGTCTTTATTGGGGAAATGGCTGCTCTCTCTCTCCCAAAACCAGCAATGGGGACCTCCTCATTTCCCAGCTCGGCTCTGATTGACATAAACCAGTTCCCAAGCACAAGCCTGGCTATTAAAAGATTCATTTTAATGTAGAAGATTAGGAAAAAAAACTCATTGCTCCCAGATACCTTGTAAATCAGTTGAAAAACGGGTTGTAACAATAGCTGAGCACACAAGCTGCTCAAGAGGCTAAACAGCCATTGTTTTATGAAAAGCCATGGCTTCCATTTGGCGAATTTTATGCAAAATGCTCATAGGGGAATCCTCAGTAAATCTCTTGTATGAGAGCATTGCACAATTCATCTTTAATTATGCGATGCTTATTAATTTCTCTTCTGCTCTTTATGAAAACCGCCTGGATTGACCTTGGCTCTGATTAGCATCTTTTCCTACAACTCGAGAGAAATTGGTACATCCATAATCTGAAGTTGTCCTACAAGAGATTGACTTCTGGGGTTTTTTTGCCCTCAGCGTATTTCTGCTTCTTCTACAGCAGTGGTTCTCAACCATGGACACCCCCCCCCCAACCAATAGCAACAGCAATTGCACTTAGACTTATACACCGCTTCACAGTGTTTTACAGCCCTCTCTAAGCGGTTTACAGACTCAGCATATTTCCCCCAAAAAAATCTGGGTCCTCATTTTACTGACCTCAGAAGGATGGAAAGCTGAGTCAACCTTGACCTGGTCAGGATCAAACCCCTGGCAATGGGCAGAGTTAGCCTGCAATACTGCATTCTAACCACTGTGCCACCAAGACTTAAATATCTTTTGTAACCACAGACCATGGCCACGGATCCCCAAGACTTAACTCAACTGTAAATCATAACATTTCTTCAAGTTTTGTGTGATGGCATCGTGCCCACCCCCCAGGAGTTTGTAGACAACAGGTTTAGAACCACTCTTATACAGCCAGATTGTGATGACCCGGGACAAGGCATGAAGGTCACACAGCTAACAGAGAGTTCAAAGTCCCCTTTGATGCTCCAAATTTCGCCTCAAACACTCCCACATTCCTAGCAAATCCCAGAGCAAAGCGAGCACACACACACATGACAGCCTCTGACTACACCCAGTCTAGCAAAACAAAGGAACAGGGAAATGAGTCCATGGAACAAGGAACAAACAATGAGTCCACAAACCAAAAAACAAGGAGTTCACAAAGTCAGGAACAGGTACTGAATCCACGAAGTCAGGAAGACAGCACAAGTAAGGAAGAAGCAAGCAGTCCTGCAAACTCCAAATGTCTGTACCAGCATACCAAACTCTACCAATTCAGCATTTGTTCCCCACAAATACCCCTCCCCATAGCATCTCCTTAAATCTCAGTCCCCAGATGTGCCTTGTGAAGAGGGTTGGGGAGCTCTCCTCCCAAGTTGTTGGGTCGGCCTGTGTTGTTCCCACCTTCTCTCCACTCTCTGTGTTCGGGGATCAGGAGGGGGTGGTTCTTGCTCATCGCCTGAGCTCCATTGGTCCTCATATCCACTACTTACCCTCTCTTCGTCATCCTGCCCAGTTTCCTCCCTGCTAATAAGCCATCCCAATCATGAGGGCCCTGGGCTGCCTCAGTTTCTCCTCCCCACATTCTTCCAACAAAACCACCCCCACAATCTCCATCAGTTCTAGCTCTGGCTTGTCCTCCTCTGCAGATTCTGGCTCCGACAGGGGCATGACACAGACTGGCCAAAGTGGGGACACTTCCTTCCTAGACAAAGGTCTTAGAACCCATGGATTCTAAACCCACTGGAATCTGGCCAAAACTGTACAACCACAACTGCGGGTTTTAAGCCCAGGACATGTGGAAGGCCAGGTTTCAAACTCAGTTTAAGCCTCCGGTTTATCATTTCACTTGTGAAGATTTTAGAACATGGTTTTTCATTGCGATTTTTCCTGAGAGGATGTTACCGTTGACACCGCTGTTATTTTCTGCACCGCTAGTCTACCAATAACGGTAAGTATGATAGGAGGCATTTATAAACAACTCGAACAGAAGCTCTATAAGCCTTGGGCATAAATACGTCTGCTTGTGCTTCTGCAGGAGGCAAGCAAAGGAAAGCGAGCATGGTGGGAAAACTGATGATGTGACAACATCACAGGACGCATTTCCAAAACTACACATTAAGTAAAATACTTCTGCTGCTGAAAAAAAGAAAAGAAAAAACCCTGTTCCTGTGTTAATTGTCCAATTTAAGCCACATCTGAATTTACCTGCCTTCTATCTTCCCTCCATCTGTTTTTCTAAGCACATTTGATCAGCGTTATAGAGGAACATAAGTACCTTTACAAAATTCAGCCTTTTTATATATTGCATTGACAGCATCCCCAAGTGTGGTGATTTTGCAAATGAGGCTGTTCCTCTTCAGCACATGTATTGATGCATCAGAGAACAAAAGTATAGCAGACAAGGAAGGGGGAGGGAAGCTCACAAGAGCCGAGAGAATCTCTGTAGCTCAGGGTTGAACTATCGTGTCCTTGGTGCCTTCTGAGCTGGGTTGTTTGCTTACAGGTGTTTCATTATCAGACTAGGTAATATCATCAATTCTAGAAGGGGGGGGATTGCTCTCTGTTTATAGACAGTAACTCGCCCTGTCAGAGTTGGTGGGGATATGGTTTCTTCCTTGGTAGTTCCTTGATTAGGTTTACTGCATGATTGTTCATCTGGGGTTAATCCCTGGATGTTGGTTCCTGGAGAGGCGATGTTGTGGTCTGTTTATTTCCTTTTTAGCTTTATACTATCCATTTTGAATGGTGTGCTGATGTTGTCTATCTCTATGTGCTTGTCGATGGCTGCTATGTCTGAATGCCAAGCTTCCAGTCATTCCCTATCATTTTGGATTTTGCTTGGTTTAAGATGCTCACAGTTTTCCTGTTGAAACTATAGTTGATCTGTCCATGTGTTGTGAAATTAAGGAGTTTTCATTGTGTTTACTGACTGCTAGTTCACGATCATGGATGGGCTCTGCTGGTCTTCTGCCTATCTATCCTACAAAGTGGCTGTTACAGTCCTTACACTGTATGTTGTAGATGATCCCTATTATTTCTTCTTGGGCTACTGGGTCTTTTGGTCTTATTTTGAGGGCTTTGGTTGGTTTGTGTGCTAACAACCAAGTTCAGAGAGCACCAAGGACTTCACAGACCCGACAAGGTTTAAAGGTATAGGTTTCCCCTGTCCAGTTGTGTCTGACTGGGGGGTGGGGCAGTGCCCCTCTCTGTTTCTTAGCCAGGGAAGCCAGTTTATCAAACTTCCAATTGTTACACATGTGGGAAAATGGAAACTTTAGAACAATTGAACTAATGTTCAGCACTCTCCAAACTTGGGTCCCCACGGGTGCTGGACTACAACTTCCATCAATGAAGGCTGTTCCTGAGGGTTGGAGAAACACCAGCTATTCCACAATTAAATTGCACTTTGGGGCAGTGGTGAAATGTAAAATTTGTTACTACCGGTTCTTGGTGGGGGGGGGGGG
>WNWU01000063.1:7561414-7578161 GCA_012654045.1 Ptyas mucosa | reverse complement strand
GGGGGGGGGGGGGGAATGTGACTGGGTGGGCATGGCCAACTTTTTTTTTTTTTACTTTCAAAACCATTTTTTCTACAACTTCTTCAGCTGAAGAGTTTGCAGAAAAAAATGCTTTTAAAAGCCTCTGATGGTCCCAGCTGAGTTGCCTGATTGGCAGAGGCTGTTTTTCTTTTAAAAGCCTCTGCCGATCCCAGCTGAGCCGTGTGATCATCAGAGGCTTTTTTTTTTACTTTTAAAAGCATTTTTTTGGCCAAAGAGGTTGTAGAAAAAATGCTTTTAAAAATTAAAAAAAAAAGCCTCTGATGATTGCGCGGCTCAGCTGGACATGGGGGGGGGGCAGGGATTTTTGCTACTGGTTCTCCGAACCACCTGCCACCCTCACTACCGAATCGGGTGATCCGGTCCGAACCAGGAGCATTTCACCTTTGCTTTGGGGGTTTCCAGTAAGATAACTTTTATTGTCATTATTTACTGTGCGCAGACTGGCCCACATTAAAAATGAAATTCTGTTGCCTGCTCTCAAGGTATTCGTCTACCCATACACATACATACATTGGAATTAAGATTGAAAGGAGAAATATCAACAACCTCAGATATGCAGATGATACCACTCTAATGGCAGAAAGCGAAGAGGAACTAAAGAGCCTCTTGATGCGGGTGAAGAAGGAGAGTGCAAAGGTTGGCTTGAAACTCAACATTAAGAAAACGAAGATCATGGCTCTCGGCCCTCTCAATTCCTGGCAAATAGATGGGGAAGAAATGGAGATAGTGACAGATTTTATTTTCCTGGGTTCCAAGATCACTGCACATGGGGACTGCAGCCAAGAAATTAAAAGACGCTTGCTCCTGGGGAGGAAAGCTATGGCAAAGTTAGAGAGCATACTAAAAAGCAGAGGCATCACCCTGCCAACAAAAGTGTGTATAGTCAAGGCTACAGTTTTCCCAGTTGCAATGTATAGCTGTGAAAGTTGGACCATAAGGAAGACTGAGAGTCAAAAAATTGAGGTCTTTGAACTCTGGTGCTGGAGAAGACTCCTGCAAGTCCCTTGGACTGCAAGGTGATCAAACCGGTCAGTCCTAGAGGAGATCAACCCTGACTGCTCTTTAGAAGGCCAGATCCTGAAGATGAAACTCAAATACTTTGGCCACTTAATAAGAAGGAAGGACTCACTGGAGAAGAGCCTAATGCTGGGAACGATTGAGAGCAAAAGAAGAAGAGGACGACAGAGAATGAGGTGGCTGGATGGAGTCACTGAAGCAGTCGGTGTGATCTTAAATGGTCTCCAGGGCCATTTAAGGACAGGAAGGCCTGGAAGAAAGTAGTCCATGGGGTCACGATGGGACATGACTTCGCAACTAACAGCAACAACAACACATACATACATACATACATACATACCTACATACATACATACCACACACATACACATGCTATATACATAAACCTAAGAAGATCATGCTAGCATCTCATTCCACCTTGTCATATCCAGCAGGGTTATTTTCCGAGTGAAAAATGGGAATAATCTGATGGGGGTTTTTTGGGGAAGCCTCCGTATCATTATCTCCCATGATCAGGTTACAATTTTCAGCAGAGAAGCATTTTTTAAAAAATAATAATTTGGAGAATGTTAGAAACACAGCTTAACGAACTGTTTCCAACAAGAGAAACTTAAAAAGGTGGTGTAGTAGGAAATCTATTTATTTATAAAACTTATCAGCTACCCATCTTATCTCAAGATATTTCTGGGTGGCTTCGGGATAATAGTAAAGGATTACTTAAACGTGTTCTGATGTTGAGAAAAGAGTTTTTGTGGACTGTTTGTTTACATTTCTTCTGTTTTGTAATTCCTGCTTCAAACAAGAATTCTTATCTAGAAAAATTACCAGAAAGGCTGCCAGGTTTGAAATAAAGATGCAAAATATATACAGAACCTTTTTCCTCTCTGCCTACTATGAGACTGAAAGCCAGTCTAGTTTTATGGTGAAGGCCTCAGACTAGAAACTGGGAGACTGTGAGTTCTAGTCCTGCCTTGGGCACGAAGCCAGCTGGGTGGCTGTAGGCCAGCCACGGTCTCTCAACCCTAGGAAGGAGACAATGGCAAACCATTTCTAAAAACCCCTTGCCAAGAAAACAGCAGACAGCCTCCGAGAATCAGACAAAAATTCGAACAGAAGAAAGAAAACCTTAAAATTGCTTGTAACATTGATGTGGGGCTGCAGACCTGAAATTCATTGACAAAGTGCTTATTTATTAAATAGCTGAAGAAGAGCAGTCATAATTTCTGCTTCAGAAGCAGAATTTATAAGAGAACTTTCTTGTGAGTGAGCATTAACATGCACTGTAGCTTGTGATAATAGGTAGATACTGTTCCACACAAGCCTTTTCTGTTTATTTCGGTGGTTGTTTTTTTTTTCCTGTGCTGCACCCGAATCTGCTGCAAGATACATGTAGACGGTCCTTTAACTGGCGTTTAAAGCAGTGGTGAAATCCACTTACCTTCACTACCACTTCAGAAATGTGAGCGCTCGCGGGCATCTCTTCTGTGCACAGAGGGTAAAAAACGGGACGTAATGATGTTCCAGATGGTGGGCGGAGCCTCCCGCCGCCAGCCCCACCTGCTCGCGCGAACCAGATGGATCCGGAAGGATTTCACTGCTGGTTTAAAGATGATCGAGAGCAAGGTAGAAATGAGGTTCAGAACAGGTTAGAGAAGTTTCTTCTGGAGGTGGAAATGAAGGATTACTTTATCCTGGGAACGGTAAATGTAGAAAGGAAAGAGGTTACCTGCAGCTGCAGAGCTAATGAGATGTTGCCTAGAAACCAGGTGGAGTCTCAATACTTTCCCTGGGTCTTTTCTGGATTAGAATTCATTCTCCTCTCTATCTACTTCTTGGACCAGGGATGGTGAACCTCTGGTTCTCTCAGAAAGGGCTTTCTACCTTGAGAGATCTGTTGCACCCACTCTTCAGTTGCCCTAACTAAGAGAAAGGATGCACTGGGACTTGCTAGGGCAGTGATGGCTAACCTTTTTGCCGTCGCGTGCCAAAAGCGGGGGGAGCATGGGGGGGTCACGGGTGCCTGTGCCCACATCCATAATTCAATGCGCCCCGCCCTCCTGCACATGTGCACGTGACCTCCCCCCACACACTTCCCCTACTTTTGGCACGTGATGGCACGGTGGGCCCAGTAGGGCCGTTTTTCCCTCTCCCCAGGCTCCAGAGGCTTTCTAGGAGCCCAGGGAGGGCAAAATCAGCCTTCCCCATCCCCCCGGAGGCCTTCCGGAGGCTGGAAACAGCCATTTTCCTGACTTCCGGTGGGACCGGAAGGCCTGAAAATCAGTTGGTTGGTGCGCGCATGCGCGCTGGACCTGAGCTAGGGCAACACTCGCGTGCCCACCAATATGGCTCAACGTGCCACCTGTGGCACCCGTGCTATAGGTTTGCCATCACGGTGCTAGGGGGTCAGGCACGACAGACACCTCGTCTTTCATTTCTTTTGTACAGTTTTCTGATTTTAGCTTTTTGTGATGTTTGGTTTTATTTGGCCATCGTGAGCTACTCAGAATTGAGATTTTTTTTTTTTAAAGAGGAAACTAACATCAATAGCAGGAGTGGGCTGCTGGGGGTTCGCAGGGGTTCGGGAGAACCTCTAGCTAAGATTCTGTGCAGTTTGGAGAACCCCCAAATCCCACTCCTGGTTAGCCCCGCCCACCCTGCCCCTCCCCCCCAGGAGTCCCCAGACAGCCCGTTTTGAATGCAGGTAAGTGCAGGGCGTGTGCAGAGGCTCAGGGAGGACAAACAATGGGCCTACCGGAAGTTCAGGAAGAGGGCCTCCGGAGCCTAGGGAGGCTGTTTTCACCCTCCCTGAGGCTCGAGAGAAGCCTTTGGAGCCTGGGGTGGGCAAAAATGGCCCCCTGCTGTGTTCAGGAAGCCGACTCGGCCACATCCACCACGGCCATCCCACCCAGCAACCAGGCAGAGAACCCCCTTGCTAACATTTTTGAAGCCCACCCCTGGATAATAGTAACAAGGTTGGAAGGGATCTTGAAGGTCATCTAGTCTAACCCCCTGCTCTCGCAGAAGATCTATACTATTTCTGATAAATGGTTATCCAGTCTCTTCTTAAAAGATTGCAGTGATAGAACACTCACAACCTTCAGAGGCAATTTGTTGCACTAGTTCACGGGTGTCAAACTCGCCGCGTCATGTTGCCGACACGTGACGTTTCGTGATGTTTTTCCCATTTGTGGTGCTGGGTTGGGCATGGCCTTCACGCAGTGGTGGGATTCAAGTAATTTAACAACTGGTTCTCTGCCCTAATGATTTCTTCCAACAACCAGTTTGCCAAACTGCTCAGAACAACCGGTTCTCCCGAAGTGGTACAAACCGGCTGACTCCCACCACTGCCTTCACGTGATCAATCCGGCCCGCGGGCCACCAGTTTGTCATCCCTGCGGTAGTTGATTGTTCTGATTGTTAGGAATTTTCTCCTTAGTTCTAGGTTGCTTCTCTCTTTGATTAATTTCCATCCATTTTTTCTTGTCCTGCTTTTCCGGTGCTTTGGAAAATAAGTTGGCCATCTCTTCCTTTTGGCAGCCCTTAAAGAATTGGAAGACTGCTATCATGTCAGCTCTAGTCCTTCTTTTCACTGCTCTTGTTTTAAACAAAGAAACAAAACCTGCAGTTCCGTTTGTAGAGTTTCACTTTAAAATGTCGCAGCTGTTGCATTTTGGTCCATTTGGGGGGTGGGGAAAGCAGGGGTGAAAGCCAACAGGTTCTGACATGTTCTGGAGAACCGGTAATGGAAATTTTGAGTAGTTCGGAGAACTGGCAAATACCTCCTCTGACTGGCCCCAGAGTGGGGTAGGGATGGAGATTTTGCAATATCCTTCCCCCGGGAGTGGGGAGGGAATGGGGATTTTGCAGTATCCTTCCCCCCAGGAGTGGAGTGGGAATGGAGATTTTGCAGTATCCTTCCCCCAGGAATGGGGAGAGAATGGGGATTTTGCAGTATCCTTCCCCCCAGGAGTGGGGAGGGAATGGGGATTTTGCAGAACCCTTCTCCTGCCATGCCCACTAAGCCACACCCACCAAGCCACACCACACCCACCAAGCCACTCCCACAGAACTGGTAGTAAAACAATGTGGATTTCATCAGTGGAAAAAAGGTGTTGAAATGCAGGCATGTTTCCAAAATTCACACTTTAGATAACTACACTGTGGAGGGTAAGAGCCATGGTGGTACCGTGGTTAGAATGCAGTATTGCAGGCTAATAGCAATGGCAATAAACACTTAGTCTTGTATACCATTTCATAGTGCTTTACAGCCCTCTCTAATCATTTTGCAGAGTCCTCATTTTGCTCCCAACAATCCGGGTCTTCATTTTACCGACCTCAGAAGGATGTAAGGCTGAGTCAACCTTGAGCTGGTCAGAATCGAATTGCTGGCAGTCAGCAGAGTTAGCCTGCAATACTGCATTTTAACCACTGTGTCACCGGGGCTCTAATTTAGCTGACTGCCAGCAGTTTGATCCTGATTGGCTGAAGGTTGACTCGGCCTTCCATCCTTCTGAGGTCAGTAAAATGAGGAGCCAGACTGTTGGGGGAAATAGGCTGAATCTGTAAACTGCTTAGGGAAGGCTATAAAGCAGAGGTGAAATGCTCCCGGTTCGGACCGGATTGCCCGATCCGGTAGCGATGGAGGCGGGTGGTTCGGAGAACCGGTAGCAAAAATCCTTGCCCCCCCCTCCCCATGCCCAGCTGAGCCGCTTTTTAAAAAAGCCCCTGCCGATCAGGGAACTCAGCCTAGATCATCAGAGCATTTAAAAGAAAACAAGGGTTTTTTTCTTTTAAATGCTATGACGATCCCAGCTGAGTTCCCTGATCAGCAGAGGCTTTGCCGATCAGGGAACTCAGCTGGGATTGTCAGAGCCTTTTGAAAACATTTTTTGACAACCTCTTAGCCGAAGAGGTTGTAGAAAAAATAGTTTTAAAAGTAAAAAAAAAAAAATTGGCCATGCCCACCCAATCACATTACCCCCCCCCACCAAGCCACGCCCACAGAACCGGTAGTAAGAAATTTTCGATTTCACCCCTGCTATAAAGCACTATGAAGTGGTAATGTATGTACCGTATTTTTCGGAGTATAAGACGCATCTTTTTCCCCCTAAAAGGGGGGTGAAAATTTGGGTGTGTCTTATACACCGAATGTAGCCTCGCCCACCCACTGGCCCCCACCCTATGGCCTCTGCCTCCCAGCAATTTACCTCCTTGCAGCAAGCAGCAAGAAGAAACAGCCCGTTTCAGCTTCAGCACAGCCTAATTAGCACAAATTGATTGTCTGTTGGATCGGCCTCCCGACTCTCAACTGTTTCAGGCTGCAGAAATTGCTATTGCCTATTGCTGCAGTATGAAGTGGTATATAAATGCTATTGCTATTGCTACTTGGTGGTGCTGGGTGGTGGAACAATACAATAATAATATGGTAAGAAAAAAAAACCAGAGAAAATACTGGAGGCCTTCAAAGAGCTTCTTCACCTAGGAAAGCAAATGTGACAAATGCCTTCTATAAGCTTTCAAGTCAAGGTGGTGGATGCTTAATCATCCAGCTACATCAGATCTGCTCAGACGTTTTCTCTTCCTTGTGATTAATCACTCAAAATCAATTGTGACTGTCAGGTTTATAGTGAGGGTGAACCACGGAAGGAAGGATTTTCCTTCTGAAAAGTTCCTGCAGCAAACGAGTGTCAATCTATCATTTCACAAATGACTTTCCAGGCCTCAGGGAAGTGTCCGGCTCTCACTTTGAGAGGAACATCCTTCGAATGGTGCGGGAGCGTGAACGGATTTCCAGAAAAATTGCAGAACTACAGGAAAGAAGGGTCAAAGAGGCCCTCCGAGGCTCCAACCTCCAAGTGGCCTCAATGACTCTCTAAATGAATGCAAATGACCAGCTGTCTGCAAGGAATATAAAACTTTCATTCCCCACCATCCAGTCAGAGCTGAAGAAGCTTCTTGGATGAAAAGCGAAACATCTTCAAAGAAAAACCAGAAAGTCCAGTTGCCTCCTGAAAAAGAACCTTTGGGACAATTATGACCTGGATGACTGAGAATCTCCATAGAAATTTAGCTATATTATTATTATTATTATTATTATTATTATTATTATTATTATTATTATTTCTATACTGCCCTTCTCCTGAAGGACTTAGGGCGGTGTACTGTCTATTAAAAGCACAAGACAAACATCAATTAAAATTATTAAAATTATTAAATAATTTCGGCTCAGTTTAAGACCCCAAAAAATTTAAAACACCCGATTTAAAATTATTACATTGATAGCCCGGCCTGGCGGAACAACAGAGTCTTAAGGGCACAGCGAAATACTCGGAGGTCGGAGATCTTATGCATTTCCAGGGGCAGTTCGTTCCACAGGGCTGGGGCTCCCACAGAGAAGGCCCTCCCCCTGGGTGTTGCCAGCTGGCATAGCTTGGCCGATGGCACCCTGAGGAGACCCTCTCTGTGTGAGCGAACTGGCCGGTGGGAGGCTATTGGTGGCAGAAGTCGGTCTCGAAGGTACCCGGGTCCTATGCCATGGAACGCTTGAAAGGTGGTAACCAACACCTTGAATCGCACCCGGAAGACCACTGGGAGCCAGTGCAGCTCGCGCAGGAAGGGTGTCACATGGGCACAATGGGTTGCGCCCATAACCACCCGTGCGGCCGCATTCTGGACCAGTTGGAGCCTCCGAGTGCTCTTCAAGGGGAGCCCCATGCACTTTGGAATGCTATGCACTTTAGCATGGGATGCTAAATACCCTTTGAATGGTGTGGGAATATGAATGGATTTCCAGAAAAAATGCAGACTATAGTACCTATTTGCACTTCCATTTGAGATGGAGACAACCCAGACTCATCCCTCAACATCCTGTACCTGTGTTCAACAGTGAAGGGACACAGGGCAGAAAACATCCTGGAGCCAAGAAAACTCCACACCCATTTGCACTATTTGGGTGACCCTGAGGACACACATAAACCTCAATGACTCTCTAAAAGAATGCAAATGACCAGTTGTCTGCAAGGCAGGGGTGGGGTGGGATTCAGCCGGTTCGTACTGCTTCAGGCGAACTAGATGCTAATTTTACATTTGGTTCACCGAACCGGTAGTTACAAGAACTGGCTGGACCAACCCACCCTGCCCCTCCCCTCCTAGGAATCTCCACGTGGCCCGTTTTGGATGCCAGGTAAGTGCAGGGCCTGCACAGAGGCTCTGGGAGGGTGAAAAACGGGCCTCCCGGAAGTTCCAGAAGTCTGGAAAAGGGCCAATTTTTGGCCCCTAGAGGGCCCCCAAAGCCCGGGAAAGCCGTTTTCGCCCTCCCGGAAGCTCAAGGAAAGCCTCCAGAGCTTGGGGAGGGTGAAAACGCCACCGTGGTGCAGTAGGCTGAATAGGCCACACCCACCATGGCCACACCCACCATGGCCACGCCCACCCAGCAACTGGGCAGAGTACCGGTTGCTAAAATTTTTGAATCCCACCCCTGCTGCAAGGAGTATAAATCCTTCAATTGCCCACTATCTTGTCAGAGCTGAAGAAGCTTCTTGGATGAGAAGTGAAATGTCTTCAAAGAAAAAGCAGAAAGTCCAGTTGTCTCTTGAAAAAGCACCTTTGGGACACTGACTTCCTTGTTCTTTAGGGATCCCGAACCCACAGCAGATGGAGCTTCTGGGCTTCCACGAGTCCTGGGGGGGGCTTCTCTAAACAGAAGTGCTAAATTATAACCCCACCCAGATGCTTGTAATTATTAAAAATCATTAAATGCACGATGAGCAATGTTAGCGGTATTTAATTTAATCCTAATTAAATGTAAATTAGCATAAAACTCTTTATTGTTTGGATCCATTGGTCATAAATAATTACAGGAGTATGATAAAACTAGAAAGAAAGTCCTAGAATGCCCGATGAAGCATGGAAAACACATACCTAGCCACATTTACCAGTCTAACATTTAACACATGTCGAATCCAACAGTGCAATCATATGACCTTTTGGGAAGTGAAGTAAAACTAAATGCTTTTTTAAGCCTTAAGTAAATAAGTAAGACCATACTTGGATCACTGCATCTAGTTTTGGTCACTATATTATAAAAAAAGATGTAGAGACTCTGGAAAGAGTGCAGAGAAGAGCAGCAAAGATGATTAGGGGGCTGGAGGCTAAAACATACGAAGAACAGTTGCAGGAACTGGATATGTCTAGTCTAGTAAACTGGACAAATAAAACTGGATAAACTCGCCTTCTTCCAGGAAGAAGGAAGGAGAAAGAAGAGCAGGAGAGATGGGAAGAAGGGGAGGAAGAAGAGAGGAGAGGGGAAAGAGGAAAGGAAGTAGGAAAGGAAAGGAGAGGAGGAATGAGGAAAGAAGAAAGAAAGAAGGAGAAAGAAGGGAAGGGAAAAAGGAAAGGTTCTAGTAAAACAAAAGAAGGAAATGGTAAAAGAGCAGACCCAAACAAACAATTAATTAATTACCTAATGGAAGTTAAAGAAGAAGATGAACGAACAATGGATAAGGATGGATAAAAGACTGTACATTTAAACATGTTGATGAAAAATAAAAAACTTTTTTCAAAAAAACCCAACAACCAGCAGACAAGAGGAAGGGGGAGGAAATTTTTATTTTATTTTATATCAAATTTATATACCGCCCTTCTCCCGAGGGACTCAGGACGGTGTACAGCCAAAATAAAAACATCAACTACAAACGTTAAAATACAATTAAAAGGATATATATCTATTTGGCCCCAATTAAAAGAATGACAAACCGATTAAAAAACATTTTAAAAATTGTTAAGCCATAAATAAAAAAGAAAAGGAAAAAAAATTGGATAAACTTGGTTAACAAAATCGCAAATGAGGAGGTGATAGATAAGCCTCCTGGGAAAGCCAAGGGAAATAATCAAAGCCATTAAAAAGCTAAAGTTAGAATATTTTGGACATGTGATGCGACACCCAGAAAAATACGGCATAATACTTCCCTTAATCCTCCAGGGAAAGATTGAAGGCAAACGAGGTCCAGGTAGAAGAAGAACATCATGGCTTCAAAACCTAAGGGACTGGCTTGGACAAAACTTAGCAGCACTTTTTATTTATTTATTGGTTCGATTTATATGCCACCCTTCTCCAGAGACTCAGGGCGGCTTACAATGCATCAAGCAATAGCCTTCATACTTTTGTATATACCTGCTTAGTAGGGCTTTCAGGCCCCCCCAAGCGGTGTTCTTTTTTATACAAAGTCATCTTATTGCCCCCACAATAAACTGGCTCCTCAATTTACCTACCTCGGAAGGATGGAACGCTGAGTCAACCTTGAGCCTGGTGAGATTTGAACTCGTAGTAATTGCAGGCAGCTGGCAGCTACGTGCTACTTAATAGCGCTTAAGTCCGCTGTTCCACCAAGGCACCTTGGTTTTTCATACTGCTGTTAACAAAAATAGGATTGCCAACATGATCGCCAACGTCCGATGAAGGATATGGCATAAGAAGAAGAAGTCTAGTAAAAAGAAGGACTAGGGATGACATAATAGCAGTGTTCCCATTTTTGAGGGGCTGCCACAAAGAAGAGGGAGTCAACCTATATTCCAAAGCACAAGAAGGCAGGACAAGAAACAATGGATGGAAATGAATCAAGGAGAAAAGCAACCTAAGGAGAAATTTCGTAACAGTGAGAACCATTAACCAATGGAACTGCTTTCCTTCAGAAATGGTTGGTACTCCATCACTGGAGGCTTTTAAGAAGAGATTGGACAGTCACTTGTCTGGATTCGTATAGGGCCTCCTGCTTGAGGAGGGGATTACACTAGAAGACATCTAATGTCCCTTCCAACTCTTGTTATTCTGTTACTTCACTGTCCAAGGAAGTTTTCTGTCCAGCTAAATTGTATGTTCTTGAACCGTCTTTTATCCTAGATTAAGTTTTCTTTCTTCCCTTGTAGCAACTTGAATCTCCCAGAAATTACTCTGGATGATGTAAGTCTTCAGTAAAGAAAGGCAAGGGAAAGTGGCTCTTGGAGAAGGAGTGGAAGAGTGAGTCCTACAGTAAATATTTTACAGAAGTTCTTTCTGTTCTTCTAAGAAAGATGATTCCAATGGTTCCATGCCACATTGCCTAATCTGGGCCTTTCGGAGGACAACTGCACTTGGATTCAAGGCCTATGTGATGACCGGGTGCCCCATCTGTCTGGTCCTCATCTCTGTGTTGCATCAAAGGAAGCTACCTGGAGATCATCCTCATTCCTGGGGTGGAGGGAACCCATGAAATATTTTAGTGTATTATTTTGTGTGTGGAGAAGAGAAAGAAAGAGAGAAAGAAAGAAAGGCATTGTTTAAGGTGGGGAAGAATTGAAATGTATCTGCCTGTGCTCAGGCTGGGAACTGCAATTGTCTCATGGTAGGTGGGTGTCAATTACTTTGACTTCCAAGAAGTCTCTTGTGTAATTTATGGCGGAGAGTCCCCATCATTTTCAGCCCTCAGATGTGGCAATTATGAGCCAGTGACAGAGAGGCATTGAGTTCACCTGCTGCAATTGAAGGATTCTATTCACTCATTTGATTGAATAACAGTATCGACTTTTGGATGACTTCACTGGGTTTTTTTTGCTAGGTTCTCCGTTGCCCAGAGCAGAAGCTTCTGGAGATCATAGCAGCTTCCTTTGCCTCTGAATTCCTTCCATGAGCTCCTCTTTCTGGCCCTGACACAGCTGTGGCTTTTTCAAAGTTTTCCTTTAGCTAGAACAGCCTCCCCTGGATGCAGCAATGGACATATTCATATCTAACACAGAAGTCCATATTCTTTCTCTTGAGGTAGGACTCCTTCAGACGGATACAGGCCTGACTGGTCCCTCACTGTGCAAAGCCATCATCTGTTAAACCAGGAGTCTCCAAACTTGGCAACTTTAAGACTTGTGGACTTCAACTGCCTGCAGCCAGCTGAGGAATTCCAGTAGTTGAAGTCCACAAGTCTTAAAAGTTGCCACCTTTGGAGACCATCCCTGTATTAAACAAACACAGAGGCTCAGGTGACATGTCATGATAACCAGGGGTCTCAAACTCGATTTCATTGAGAACCGCGTAAGGATTGTGTTTGACCTTGGGGGGCTGGGGCTGGGGATGACCAGGGATCACGGCCAACTCAACATTAATCATCGAGGCTCCATTTTGGCCATGATGGCCTCCTGCAGCCCTCTGCCAACAAAAATGGAGCTCAGAGAGGCCACATGCAGCCTGCCCAGGCTCTGTTTTCTGCCATGACGGCCTCCTGCAGCCATCTGCCAGTGGAAACGGAGCTCAGGCGGTTCTCCAGAGCTTTGCTTTCGCTGGCAGAGGCACTGTGGGCTGGCCCATCACTATTTCCAGGGAGAGCCCATGGGCCAGATTTAAGCACCCCATGGGCCGGATCCAGCCCCTGGGCCTTGAGTTTGACACCCCTGTGATGAGCCATAACCAGTGGTGGGATTCAGCCAGTTCGCACCACTTTGGGAGAACCGGTTGTTAACTTTCTGAGCAGTTTGGCAAACTGGTTGTTGGAAGAAATCATTAGGGCAGAGAACCGGTTGTTAAATTACCTGAATCCCACCACTGGCCATAACCATGTTTATAAATCACAGTGCGTTCACTCAAGCCCCATGCTAGGTTGCACAATGGCCGAGTGTAATGTTGAAGAGGGTCCTTACTGTGCACACGATTGTGCATTGGGAAGAAGGAAGACTATAATTCCTCCCACAACAGAAGGACTGTGAAGCATCGGCGCCACATGGAAGCAAGCCTAGGCAACCTGCAATGCTCCAGTACCAATCCAGCAGAGCCTGCTTGGAAATCTGGTCTTCAGAAGAACCCCATGACTCATCCCTTCATTTTTGGGGTGGAGGGCTGCTTGGCTCTTTGATGGTCTCCCGTTTCTGCCTTTCTGATCCAGGAGAAAAGAGCCTTCGGATGAAGTGTGGAAGAAGCTGCTGTTCCCTTTTAAGACAGCCGAGCTGGAAGGTTTTCCTGAGTCAGGTATTGTTGTGTTGATACGATCTTTATTGCCTGGTTCACAATTCACTCAAGGTCGAAGCTGACAGACATAATAGAGAAAAGAACTCGAGCTCTGAATAGTTCTTGACAATTTATTTTTTCTAGATATAAAGAAGTACCGTATCCCTCAGGTTTAGCTGATCTCCTGATGCTTCTATTACAGCTAACCCACCCACAAACATTCCAGATAAAACACTGAAAACCCTGCCCTTTGGTGCCCCCTTGTGCACATTTGGATTGTTACACTTCCGATTCAACAATACCTTGGATTGTTTTCTTGGCCACATCATTGATTCGCCAGGGTCACCATATTCTTTTGAGACTGTCCAGTCTCTCTCCCATGGTTACTGCACTGAACTTCCAGGCAGAGTCTCATCTAAGCACTAACCAGGCTCAACCTGGTAAGCTTTTGGGAAATCAGTCAAAAGCATAGCTAGAGAACTCGAACTCACAACAACTCCAAGAATATGGAACTGTCCAGGATGCCAAGCCTATAACCAATATGGCGCTTAGAAGCAGAGGTGGGCTTCAAAACATTTAGCAAGGGGTTCTCTGCCCGGTTTCTGGGTGTGTGTGGCCATGGTGGGCGTAGCCTAGTCGATCTCCTGCACCATGGCAGGGGGGCGTTTTTGCCCTCCCCGGGCTCTGGAGGCTTTTCTTGAGCCTCCGGGAGAGTGAAAACAGCCTCCCTAGGTTACGGAGGCCCTTTGGAGCCCAAAAACGGCCCTATTTCCGGCCTTCCCAAACTTCTGGTAGGCCCATATTTCGCCCTCTCCACCCCTCCGCACGCACCCTGCACTTATCTGCACCCTAAATAGGCTGCTTGGGGACTCCTGAGAGGGGCAGGGCGGGGCGGGGCGGGGCAGGGTAGGTGGGGCCAGCCAGGAGTGGGATTTGGGGGGGTTCTCCAAACTGCACAGAATCTTAGCTAGAGATTCTCCCGAACCCCTGTGAACCCCCAGCAGCCCACCCCTGCTTAGAAGATCTAGCTTTCATTCAAGCCAGCAAATCTCCTTCCTTTCCATCTCACAGCTGCCCATTTTTTCCTCCAGGTATCTTCTGCCTCAACAGCATCTCCCTTTTCAATGATATTGTAGATTGGAATAACTATGACAAGGCTAATGTCATAATCACTCGCATTCATTTTGCAAAGTGTTACTGCTTTTCTGTAAGCAAGGACGATTCTGATGGTTTGAGCCTATAACTTGCTCCGTTAATTTCCAGAGATGGTGATTCTCCTTCTCCTTCTCCTTCTCCTTCTCCTTCTCCTTCTCCTTCTCCTTCTCCTTCTCCTTCTCCTTCTCCTTCTCCTTCTCCTTCTCCTTCTCCTTCTCTTCCTCTTCTTCCTCCTCCTCTTCCTTGTCCTCCTCTTCCTCTTCCCCTCCTCCTCCTCTTCCGCCCCAATATTTAGCAAAGCAAGAAGTTAAACCATACCTTAAGATTAGTTCCATCCCAGTTTGTTAAATCACCACTTTTTCCCCGAGCTGTATGAAAGATTCCTGCAGCAATACAAGGCTGATGCCGCACCCTGCATTGGGAAGTGGGGCATCTGTGGTGGCAGATGTCCTTGCACCCACGCCTTTCACATCTGGTTGCTCACCGAGTTAGCAACGGAACTATTACTTAGCATTTCAACTGGCCACCAGGGAGCATTCCGGCAAAAATGTCGTTATAAGCCATGGGCTGCCAATTAATTCTTTATCTCGTACCAGGAAATAGAAGATTAAATTGGTTTCAAGAATGATAGTTTCATTACCAGCTTACTGCATGAAACTTGTTCATTTGTACACTCCGTTTCTTCTCCTCCTGGTAGCTGAAGGGCATGGAGAAGATGATGAGGGAGACGGTCTTCATTCACAGAAGCACTGCGATGCTTGCAGGATGTGTCCGAGGGGTAAAATACATACCACTGTTGCGAATGTTCTTCCCCAAACAAACCATTCCGAATTACATAATGAAGGAAGGATGCTAATGATGGTGATGCAGATAAAGAAACCAAACCAGTCCACAGAGTTGAGTTCTAGGAGAAACTAAGACACAGAAAAACAGAGTTGGAAGGGACTCTGGAGGTCCTGCAGTCCAACCTCCTGCCCTACATCAGTGATGGCTAACCTTTTTGCCATCGTGTGCCAGGAAGGGGGAGAGGTTCGCACGCATGCATGCCCACACCCATAATTCTATGCGCCCTGCTCTGCGCATGCACGCATGACCCCCCTCTCCCCCCTGCTTCTGGCACATGATGGCCCAGTAGGCCTGTTTTTCTTTCTCACTTGGCTCCAGATCCTCTCTATGCATCTGGGGAGGGCGAAAACAGCCTTCCCCACCCCCTTAGAAGCCCTCCAGAGGCCTAAAATGGCCCATTCCCCAATTTCCGGTTGGACAGGAAGTGACTTTTTTGCTGTCCCCAGCCTCCAGAGACTCCTAGAGAGGGGTGGGGAAGGCTGTTTTTGCCCTCCCCAGATGCATAGAGAAGATCTGGAACCAGATGAGAAAGAAAAACAGCCGTCCCCACCCCCCCCTGCCCTCTAGAGGCAGGAAACAGCCTGTTTCCCTACTTCTGGTGGGCCCAGAAGGCCCGAAAATCAGCTGGACAACGCGCACTGGAGCTGAGCTGGCATGCCAGGTGACATGGCTCCGCGTGCCACCTGTGGCACACGTCCCATAGGTTCGCCATCACAGCCCTACATCATTTCCGAGGTGGTGCAGTGGTTAGAGTGCAGCATTGCAGACTACTTTAGCTGACTGCTAGTTGCAGTTCGGCAGTTCAAATCTCACCGGCTCAAAGTTGCCTCAGCCTCCCATCGTTCCGAGGTTGGTAAAATGAGGACCCAGACTGTTGGGGGCAATATGCTGACTCTATAAACTGCTTAGAGAGGGCTGTAAAAGCACTATGAAGCTGTATATAAGTCTAAATGCTATTGCTATTGCTATTTCAGACAAATGGCTATTCAGTCCCTTCTTAAAAGCCTCCAGTGATGGAGCATTCACAACTTCTGAAGTAGAGTTGAGAGCAATCTGAGCCCACAAACACTTTTAAGAGAAGACCCCTGAAACAGCTTCATACATTTGCAGAGACTTCCCAAGATGGAGAGAGCCTTAGACCAGGGCAAAACCCATGCTGCACAGCCTGTGTGAAAAACCATGCCAATCTCAGGATTGTCTAAATGAATTAGTCCTAGGTACCTTTGTGTAAATAGGGGTGAGTACATGGGAAGGCTTAATTTTGTGTTTCAGGAGATCTGTTGTTCTTCCCGAGTAAGATGATGTAAGGCAGCTGTCTGATGCTATAAATTGGAGTGAGTGGGGTGGGAAATGCTCTGTGAAAGGTTTTTTAGATTTTAGCTTTTTGGAGAAAGGCAGAATGAAGCCATGTAACTTCTCTTTGTGCAATTACCTTTGTGCAAAAATGGTAAGAAGTCTGGAGGCTAAACCATAGGATGAATGGTTTAGAGAACTAGGTATGTTTAGCTTAATGATGAGAAGAACTAGGGGTGACACGATAGCTGTCAGGGTTACTTGAGGGAAGAAGAAGGAAGAGGAGGAGGAGGAGGAGGAGGAGGAGGAGGAGGAGGAGGAGGAGAAGAGGAAGAAGAAGAAGAAGAAGAAGAAGAAGAAGAAGAAGAAGAAGAAGAAGAAGAAGAGAGGAGGAGGAGGAGGAGGAGGAGGAGGAGGAGGAGGAGGAGG
>WNWU01000063.1:7531333-7548225 GCA_012654045.1 Ptyas mucosa | reverse complement strand
AAATAAATAAATAAATAAATAAATAAATAAATAAATAAATAAATAAAATGTCTGTCTGTCTGTCTGTCTGTCTGTCTGTCTGTCTGTCTGTCTGTCTATGGAGATTCTCATTCATCCCGGTTGTCCCAAAGGTGCTTTGTTTCAAGAGGCAACTGGACTTTCTGGTTTTTCTTTGAAGACGTTTTGCTTCTCATCCACCAAGCTTCTTCAGCTTCTTCAGATGAGAACAGTGTCCTAGTGTCCTGATTCACACAAAGCATACCCCTGAGAATGACATCCATTCCTCTCTTTGGTTAAAGCATGGACTTGGGGTATGTGATGGATGCATGTTCAATAAAGATGCTGAGCTGGAGAGCCGACAGCTCAGGTTCGAGACCCCAGCGTCGCGTGACAGGATGAGCTCCCGTTACTTGCACCAACTCCTGCAAAACTAGCAGTTCAAAAGCATGCAAATGTGAGTAGATAGATAGGTACCACTTTAGTGGCAAAGTAACAGCGTTCCATGTGCCTCGGCATATATCCAAGCTGGCCACATGATTACGGAATCATTTTCGGACAATGCTGGCTCCCCTCAGCTAAGAAAAAGAGATGAGCATTGCCCCCCTAGGTAAAGTTCCCTTCGCACATATGCGCTAGTCATTCCCGACTCTAGGAGGCGATGCTCATTTCCGTTTCAAAGCCGAAGAGCCAGCGCTGTCTGAAGATGCTTCTGTGGTCATGTGGCCAGCATGACTAAACGCCAAAGGCGCACAGAAAGCTGTTACCTTCCCACCAAAGGTGGTCCCTATTTTTCCACTTGCATTTTTTACCTGCTTTCAAACTGCTAGGTTGGCAGAAGCTGGGACAAGTAACGGGAGCTCACTCCGATATGTGGCGCTAGGGATTCGAACCGCTGAACTGCCGACCTTTCGATCGACAAGCTCAGCGTCTTAGCCACTGAGCCACCGCGTCCCTAGAGAAGGACATAACCTTTCTTTAAATTTGTTTTTCCATTGTAAAACAGTTCATAATGGGCACAACAGTTGCTGAACAACCATCTGCAGCTATGACATATCTTTTCTGGGCTTGGGAGATGCCATATTGCCAGAGAAAAGGAAGTGTGTGTGTGTGTGTGTGTGTGTGTGTGTGTGTGAAAGGGGGCCTTTCAGGTAAGAGAAACTTTGGACTCTCTTTAGAAAGGAGATTTTTCACAAAGGTTTCTTGGTTCAAAGGAGAAAGGGACAAATGCGTTCTGACCTAATTTGGTTGGGCTTGGGTCCCTCCTGTGGGGGGGGGGGGGGGGGGGGGGTTGAAGCTCTGGTTCTTTCTTGTTTTCTGCCTCAAAAAAAAAATAATATATAGCCAGACTATCATCATAATCAGGCAGCATTTCTCAAAACCCGTAATAGATGGAGTCGCATCAGCGGCAGCTTTATGGGTATCGCGGTTAATTAGGCAACATGCAGTGGTGAAATTCAATTTTTTTTACTACCAGTTCTGTGGGCGTGGCTTGGTGGGGACGGTGTGGCTTGGTGGGCGTGGCTTGGTGGGTGTGGCAGGGGAAGGATATTGCAAAATCCTCATTCCCTCCCAACTCCAGGGGGAAGGATATTGCAAAATCTCCATTCCCACCCCACTCTGGGGCCAGCCAGAGGTGGTATTTGCCGGTTCTCTGAACTACTCAAAATTTCCGCAACCAGTTCTCCAGAACCTGTCAAAACCAGAGTGCTGGGGCCACAGGCGCCCCCGACACGAGTGATGTCAAGCTGGTCATGCGCATCCTGGCTTCACCCACCCCGGCCTCCGAGGTCAAACTCTGATGCAGCCCTCAATGAAATCAATTTTTACACCCCTGGTCTAGGGTCTTCTGCTCAAGCAGGGGGTTGTAGTAGAAGTCCTCCAAGGTCCCTTCCTACTCTACTATTCTACGTTCTAAATATAAGTATCTTTGCATTCATTAATTTTCCTGTGTTCTGCTAGGAAGAAATGAACCAGAAATAAGCTGCTGTAGCAAGAACTCTCTGTAAACTTTGGAACATACTTAGTGACATATTAAGGGGGGAGAGGAAACAGACAAACACACTTGTATATATACTGGATTGCTAGTGTAATGTAGGAGTGAAGAGTATCAGCTGTAAAGTCCAGAGTTCAAGTTACAACCCTTCGCTAAATCTTCAGGGCAGCTTTATGAACCAAGGAGACCCTGGACTCAGTGAACCTTCAGGGATTTCTTTGGTCTTAGGTGGACAGAGGCAAGGAAGGGATCAGGATTTTGTCAGCTGATCTTTCTCTTTGTGGTAAGAGCAATGGGACTCCAAAATTCCCAGCCAGCAGCCAAAACCATAGTAAATTTGGGAATTGAAGATGAATATATCTAAAAGAGGGAAAGCTAAGTTAACTTAACTGCTCCATCACTGGAGGTTTCTTTAAGAAGAGATTGGTCAGCTATCTGTAACAGATTAACAGAGTTGGAAGGGACCTTATAGGTCATCTAGTCCAACCCTCCACCTAAGCAGGAGACCCTACACCATTTCTGACAGATGGCAGTCCAATCTTTTCTTGAAAGTCTCAAGTGATGAAGCTCCCACAACTTCCGAAGGCAACTTCTGTTCCATTGGTTGATTGTTCTCACTGTCAGAAAGTTCCAGGTTGAATCTCTCCTTTTTATTTTTTAATTTTTTTTTTATTATAACACAATATGACAAACACCAAACACAATATATATATATATATACACACATACTCTCTTTTTACAGCTCATTTCGTGATGGTCATCTTCTAATATTTACATTCTCCCCCGATTCCCTTTATACTATTTCATTTTCTTCTTGACCCTTTCTCTTTTAATTACATTATACTTCTTAACAATCTTATTGATTTTATACATTTTATACATTATCATATTCGTTCTTTCCATTTTCAAATTCACCTCAGGTTGAATCTCTCCTTGATCAGTTTGCATCCATTATTCCTTGTCTGGCCCTCAGGTGCTTTGGAAAATACCTTGACCCCCTCCTCTCTGTGGCAGCCCCTCAAATATTGGAAAACGGCTATCATGTCTTCCCTTGTCCTTCTCTTCACTAGACTAGCCATGCCCACTTCCTGCAACCGTTTGTCATATGTTTTAGTCTCCAGTCCTCTAATCATCCTGGTTGCTCTTCTCTGCACTTTTTCTAGAGTCTCAACATCTTTTTTATAGTGTGGTGACCAAAACTGGATGCAGTACTCTAGGTGTAGTCTTACTATGGCTTTATAGAGTGGTATTAGTACATCACTTGATCTTGATTGTATCCCTCTGTTAATGCAATTTAGGATTGTGTTGGCTTTCCTGATTGAGTAGGGGTTGGACTAGAAGACCAACAAGGTCTCTTCCAACTCTGTTATACTATTACTGTTAAAACTTTTGCTGTTAGTGCCAGCAGCAATCTCTTTCAAAGGACAAAGAATACCCTATTTTCATCCTCAGATGAAATGAAAGATGAATGAGCGATGGTGGCACAGTAGTTAGAATGCGGCACTGCAGGCTAACTCTGCCCAATGCCAGGAGTTCGATCCTGACCGGCTCAAGGTTGACTCAGCCTTCCATCCTTCCGACGAGGTTGGCTCAGAGTGTTAGTATGCTGACTCTGTAAACTGTTTGGAGAGGAGAGTAAACTGCTAGAAGTCTAACTGCTATGAGCCATTGTGGCGCAGTGGTTAGAGTGCAGTACTGTAGGCTACTTCTGCTGACTGCTGGTTGCCTGTAATTTGGCAGCTCAAATCTCACCAGGCTCAAGGTTGACTCAACCTTCCATCCTTCCGTGGTGGGTAAAATGAGGACTCAAACTGTTTTGGCCAATTTGCTGACTCTGTAAACTGCTTAGAGAGGGCTGGAAAGCATAGTGAAGCGGTATATAAATTTATTGCTATTGCTGTTGCTAATCCCAGAGAACTAACTCTCCCTGATACACTTCCTCTACCTAACTGCAATTGAAACTAAGCAACAAACCCCAGAGTAGAGCAACTGGCTTACTGCACCCAGACAGTCCTGGTTGATTTTGAAAAAGCTGACTATAGTTAGATGTGAATTTCTCGATGGAGAAAACCAAGAAATCTCAGGGTAGTAGTCTAGACTGGGAACTTAGAAACAAAAACAGACACAAAACACTTTTCTTTGTGTTGTTGGCAAGAAAATCACATCGTCTCCAGCAACTGCTGTCTAAAGGAAACTCGATTTGGAACTATGTGCTAAAGGACCATAGTAGTATAGTAGTAGTAAGCATCCAACTCTTGGTTGATGTTGACAATCCATACATGAATGCATCGAATCTCAATGAATATATATATATATATATCGGCAATAAAATTGACATTTTTCTGTAGAATAAATGAACTTCTAGATATTCATAAAATGTGTTTGAAGTTGTCCATATGCAATCAAATATAAATGTGGCCAGGATCAAATTGCGGGCATTCACTTTATTATTTACACAGAGAACCTAATGCCCCACCCTCTCCATCCTGCCACACAGTTCCTTCAGTACTGCCTCTGATACTGCTAAATTTGCAAATCGTACTTTGACCTCCTCCTTCTCCTCCTCTTCTTCCTCCTCCTTCTCCTCCTCTTCCTTCTCCTCCTCTTCCTCTTCCTCCCCCTCCCCTCCTCCTCCTCCTCTTCCCCTTCCTCTTCCTCTTCCTCTTCCTCTTCCTCTTCCTCTTCTTCTTCTTCTTCCTCCTCCTCCTCCTCCTTCTCCTCCTCTCCCATGGAGCTGCAATCTCTCATCTGAAATTCACTAGGAACTGTCAGGTTGGAAGATGAATATAACCTGAGGTTTCATCAGGAAGGAAGCTGAGCTCACCAAGCTGTACTTCTTCTTAGCACTTAATTATGAAGCAGAGCAGAAAGACAAAAGCCTTTGAGATGGTTGCCATGAGAAACAGAGTTGTGGTCACACTGTTGCCCCCTCCCCTTTCTCTTCAGCCTGATCCTCCCCTCCATCCTGCAGCTTTAATTGACTGACCTGGCCATGCCTGGTCGAGCTGAACTTTGTGGATTTGCTGTTTTTCCCCCACCCCATGCTAAGCCTACAGAGAAAGCATTAGCTACTCCTTAACTGACAAATTTGAGGATCCCAGGCAAACAAGAAGCCATTTCTCTCATAATTTTCCTCCACCTAGAGCAGGGGTCTGCAACCTTAAACACTCAAAGAGCTATTTGGACCTGTTTCCCACAGAAAAGAAAACACAGGGAGCCACAAAACCTGGGTGGGCATGGCGAACTCGACGTCACTCATTTCCACCAGTCACATGACCCGCCCCCCAGCCATGCCTACCCAGCCGGTCATTAGGGCAGAGAACAAGTTGTTAAAAAAATACCAGGAACCACAAAACCCTTTCGACATCTCTCTCTTTCCCTCCCCCCCTATTCTGAATCTCTCTGTCTCTACCCTGGCTGCTCCTCCATCCCCCACCGTCGCCCTTCTCAGGCCAGACATGACTGGGAGGGGAGGGCAAGGGGTGGGGCCAGCCAGTGGTGGGATCACCCAACAGGGAGCCACAGCAGAGGACCCAAAGAGCTGCATGCGGCTTCGGAGCTACAGGTTGCTGACACCCAACCTAGAGGAAGGGATCACACAAAAAGGGCTTTGAGGGTGTTTTGATGTGAGAATTTTGGGTTGGCCACATTGGATTCCTCTCAGATGATACATGGTTTCCCAAGGAACTGCCTGCCAAGGTTTTGCTGCTGCAATCACACACCATCAGTAGCTAAAGGCTCTTGGCTTTCAATTGTGATCTTGTTAAGATATTTAAATTTAGTAGCTGGGACAATGGGGTTGTACAATGATTCAGAACACACAATTATAGTTGATCAATTGGAAAGTGCTGGCTCCTGAGGCAATCTGTGTTGTGATTGGTTGCTGCGGGTGTGGAGGGGGAGTTCCCCCTTTCCCCCCACCTTTTTCTTCTGGGTACTCTGTGATTTACCTCAAGATGTTCCTGTTTGGCTGACTTATCTTGTCTGCCGTGTATGTGTGTGTGTGTGTGTGTGGATAGATAGATAGATAGATAGATAGATAGATAGATAGATAGATAGATGGATGGATGTAAAATATATTTATTTATATAAAACTACAAGTTTGTGTCAGGGTTTCTGACTTCATTTGGACACCTGCTGCCTAATCCCCTGACAGATCTTCTCATTCTCAGAAAGGCGTTTGATAAAAGTTGGAGGAATGGTGGAGTTCAGACCCTGCTCTAGGGCAGTCACTTGGTTTTCACCCTAATGCTCAGGAAGAGCGGAGTAGAAAAACAAAAGGCGATAACTTTCTAGCAATGTAAACATTGTAAGGTCTACAGGGCATCTGAGCATGCTTTTGGCCAATCTGAAGGAGAAGGGATCTTGTGCTGGATGATGGTCAAAAAACACCAACCCTGTGCTTGGGAAATTACCCTGTTTTCCCTAAAATAAGACATCCCCTGATAATAAGCCGAATCGGGCTTTTGAGCACATGGCAATAAGGCCAAGCGCTTATTTCAGAGTTCAAAAAAATTTAAGACAGGGTCTTATTTTCAGGAAACACGGTAGCATCTCTGCAGAAAGCTTGGGTAGATCCTCTAATGTTTTTTTTCCAAAGGACAAGGAATTGGTGTTTGTTTTTTGTTTTGTTTTTTACTGAGGAACATTCAGCCATCCCAGCCAGCCGCTCTAGGGTGTGATAGGTCAGTGGTTAAAGACACTGAGCTTGTCAGCTGAAAACCTGACAGCTCAGGTTTGAAACCCGATCACCGCATGATGGAGTGAATTCCCATTATTTGCCCCAGCTCCTGCCCATCTAACAGTTCAAAAACATGCAAATGCAAATAGATAAATAGGTACCACTTTGTTGAGAAGGTAATGGTGTTCTGTGCACTTCGGTGTATAGGCCTGCAGGCAACGTGACCACAGAAGTGTCTTTGGGCAACGATGGTTCCCTCAGCTAAGAAATGGAGATGAGCACCACCCTCTAGATTCAGACATGACTGGATGGGGGAACCCTTAACCTTTTTTTAGTCTCCCTCTATAATAGTCAGAAGTGATGGACCAAAAACAAGGTGATGTTGTGGACTCTAGTTGACCTCCTCCCTTCAGGCCGATACCTGAATCTCTTACCAACCTTAAGCATGAGGAACAACCATGATCCTGATACCAAGAGCTGTCAAAGCTGAAGTTTCTTCTAGCCATCTAAAAAAAAAACATATTACAATTGTCCTTGGAAGTTTAAAAAAAAAAAAGTAAGATATTAGCCATCACTCTTGGAAGTCTGGAGATCTGATCAAACAAAAGGTTAATCAGAAGCTGAAAGGGAGAAAAGTGTGACCTCTGAAACCTTCCAAAGTCCTTCCACTCACATCTTCCCTGTTAGGTCTGCTGAAGGTGTAGCCCAGTGGTGAAATCTGAACTGGTTTATTACCGGTTCTCTGGCTGCGCATACGCAGTGCGCACCACACACCAAATGTGTTCCAGCTGTTCCAGGCTGCGGGGATCATCAGACCCCATCGCCACCTCCGGGACTCACATTTTTGGCTCTGCACATCGCATTTTCAGCTGATTCCAGGTGGTGGGTATCGCCACCACCACCACCACCGATCCCTGCCACCTGGAACTGGCTGAAAATGTTATGCACTGAGGGTAAAAATGGGGCATGCGGAGGCCAAAAATGGCCAAAGGGTGGATGGGCAGGGCTTCGGCAACATTCGGGGTATAAGACGCACCACAATTTTCACCCACTTTTATGGGGGTGGAAAGTGCGTCTTATACTCCGAAAAGTATGGTAGGTTTTCCTTCTCCCTGTGCAACAGCTGCTTTAGATTTTGAGAGTCCTCCAGCCTGTTGTTGTTTTTTTTCAAAAGAGTACTGCTGTCTGAAGCATCTGTCCATTTATCCCTTTGGTTCCTGGACAGCCCAACAGAAGAGGCCTTTTCCTGCCTGTTGAATACAGTGATCCTCAATCATGGGGAAGAAGACTTTGGAGCATGGGCCTTCTCTTGGCCCTTCCCCCAGAGCTGGGGTGGAATTAATGGAAGGGATAAAAGACTACATCAGAGACACATGCAGTAACATTACAATCTTCTCTTGGGTCTTGTTAGAATAAATCAAGGAGGAGCCACGGTGGCACAGTGGTGAGGGTGCAGTATTGCAGGCTAACTCTGCCCACAGCCTGGAGTTCGATCCAGATGGGCTCAAGGTCGACTCAGCTTTCCATTCTTCCAAGGTTGGTAAAATGAGAACTCAGATTGTTAGGGGCAATGTGCTGACATTGTAAATTGCTCAGAAAGTGTAGCAAAGCACTGTAGGGCAGTATATGAGTCTTAAGTGCTATTGCTATTGCTACGATGCTGGACTTGGTGGTG
Organism: Ptyas mucosa; assembly: GCA_012654045.1. Classification (NCBI taxonomy): domain Eukaryota; kingdom Metazoa; phylum Chordata; class Lepidosauria; order Squamata; family Colubridae; genus Ptyas; species Ptyas mucosa. Next base: position 7,539,876 of record WNWU01000063.1, on the reverse strand, counting down.
TTTCCTTCTTATTTGCAAGTAGAAGCACTTTTTCAAGGTGGAGACAGCGAACGTTTCCTTACCTAGATTGCAATTCCCGATGGTTCTGAGTCAGATACAGCCTTTATAATCAGCGATGCATTTATTATTGCTATCTAAGCTTTCTTTTTTCCAATCCTAGAAGCTGCAAGCACACAATAGTGATAAAGAAAATTGACCCAGTGTTGTTGAGGACATCCTAAAGACAGATTTGTGTACTATAATGTGGGTAACCACAAAGGGACCATTTGGATGGAGAATTGGGGATTTCTCCAGGGGTGAAATCTACTTACCTTCCTTACCGGTTCAGAAGTGCACGCTTTGCACGCATGCTCAGAAGGTAAAGAAGGAAGTGCACGCACATGCGCAGAAAGTAAAAAAAAATACTTCCTGGTTAAAACCAGGAAGTAATGACAGCCAGGCGGCAATCACTACCGGTTTGCCGAACCACAAGGAAAAATCACTACCGGATCGGTCGATTCGGTCCAATCCGGACACATTTCACACCTGGATTTCTCCTCTTTTTCCTCAATGAAATCCCGACTCTCCATGTAGTTTGCATTTTTGGCTCCAATTATGGGAAGCTTGTTTTAGGAGTGAAGACCTGCCTGAACTGCAGCATCCCACTAACTCTGTTGACCAAGTTGTAAAGAGTTGAGGTTCACCTCATTTGACCAGACACTGGTTAATCATCTCTGCTTAGTTGAAGAAGTTGACCTTCTTTAGTCTTTAGACAGAATTCTCTGTTATTCTGCTGACTTTCCACCCTGTGGGAACGCAGAACATTTCTTGACCATATATCTCGAACTGGTTTCTAGCCAACAAAGAGCAAAAGTGGTAATAAACTAACATAACTGTCTGGAAGCCCAGTGGAGAAGGGAGAAGGTGTTCCTCAAAAATATACGTCTGTTGTTTTCTAGCATAGTCCTCTTGGGGATTGAGAAGACCACTCAGCATTTGTATGAGTATGAGCATTTGAGGCACCACTGAACCGTTAGACATCTGATTACATCAATAGCCGAGGAGTTAAAATTAAAAATGTAATGAAGTTTCCTATGAGAAAACAAATTTGTGTCATGAAGCTGCAGAATGGATACTGTTTTCTAATCTGCAAAACGTGATGATGAAGCTAAAATGGAAGGAAAAAAAGGGAAATTAAAGAGAGTTTGTTTACATTGGTGTATAAAAATTGATGACCAAGTTTTTTGCTGGATGCATAAACAATTCTGAAACGTTGTGAGATGTATTTGAAATTCCTGGATATGAGGGTAGAATTTATCAAGACTGAATACATCAAGAAAAAAGCTGTCACGTGAATTTAACATAGCATTTCCAAGACCTGGTCTTGGACTCAGATTAAATCTGTCGTCCTCATGATGGCAAGTAGGAACTCAAGTTATTACCCAACAATTGTTTTCAAACTTCCTTCCAGAAAAACATTGAATTCCTTACAAATTATCAAATAAATAACATGTTTTGAGGGCTGATGCATGAAAAATATGCATGTTGGGCAGTTGTCTAAAAAATAATAAGGAACGGTACAGCCAAGATGCATCTAAAATGCATATGTTGGAAAGAACAAAATAGCCCAATAAAGGTGAACCATATAATTTAAAATCTGGCTTTAAATACTGCGTTTCCCCGAAAATAAGATCCGGTCTTATATTTTTTTGAACCCCGAAATAAGTGCTTGGCCTTATTTTCAGGGAGACCTTATTATTTTATTTATTTATTTATATTTATTTATTTATTGGTTCGATTTATATGCCGCCCTTCTCCGGAGACTCAGGACGGCTTACAATGCGTTAAGCAATAGGCTTCATACTTTTGTATATACCTGCTTAGTAGGGCTTTCCCCCCCCCCCCCCAAAGTGGTGTTCTTTTTTATACAAAGTCATCTTATTGCCCCCACAATCCGGGTCCTCATTTTACCTACCTCGAAAGGATGGAAGGCTGAGTCAACCTTGAGCCTGGTGAGATTTGAACTTGCAGTAATTGCAGGCAGCTGGCAACTAAGTGCTACTTAACAACACTTTAGTCTGCTGCACCACCAAGGCTCCTTTTGGGGCGCACCAAGACTCCTATTAGGGTACATGGAGCAAGATGGGGCTCCTCTTCTCGTCTTACCTGATTTCCAGCTCTGCGTTTAAATATTTTTAATATTTTCGGGAGGAGGCTTATTTTAGTGCATGTGCTCAAAAGCCGATGGGGCTTATTATCAGAGGATGTCTTATTTTCGGGGAAACAGGGTATTTGTTTGCCGCTTTGTACAATTATCTGTATCTGAGTTTGGGAACAAGCCCATGCATTATGTTTCATACGAAGGTGATTAAATTGTCAAGTCGTTTGTGCCCTTTGGTGGTCTTCTCTATTGCAAAGTGCAAAATGTTTCCAATCGGAAAAATTTTAAAAGCCAAACGCCCTTTAGAGATGAGGAAACTGTGAAAGAAGCTGCTTCTTCACCCTCAGAGCAATGTTCACACCCCAAAAAGGCCATCTAAATTTGGAAATGGCTCGAATTCAAAATGTTTCCCACCACACACACACACACACAGAGAGAGAGAGAGAGAGAGAGAGAGAGAGAGAGAGAGAGAGAGAGAGTCTCTTGGGTTCAGGTTTGTCAAACTACGAGTGCCACCAGCTATGACTTACTGCAGCAGTCTAAGCGTACTTGGCCAGGAAAGGGGAAAGAAATTCCATTTAAAAAAAAAAATCATGAGCAAATTGAACAGAACTGAGAACCGTTAAGTCATGCAATGATCCAAATGCCAATATCTGCAGTACGGTTAAGGGGGTATAAGATTAAAGGACAGGCTCTTTCATTTAAAAAAAAAATAGAAAGAAAGGAAAGGAAAGAAACGGAGAGGAGAGGAGATAAGCGCTAAAGCTCTGAGACCTGAGGAGGCCGCAGGAGTGTGGATGATGGATGCTAATTCAGTTCTGTATCAGAAGGCTGTTCCAAATTTTTATTGGCCCAATAAATCCTGGCCATTCTGGCACATTGCAGATTAGGGTTGTCCATGCCGGAATCCGAAAAGGCGGGGTTTGGAGAGAGAAACACCAGCCATAGGATTTCATTGCATTGATTTCCCTTTGCACTAGTAAGTTGACTGCCTGCAACCCAGCAAACAGGAGGAGAAGCGAGGGGAAGGACAAAAAATGTAGGTTTATATCTAAGAGGTCCAATCCGCACGTAACCAGTAAGCTAAATGTACCGATGAGAAAGCTACAGTCCACAAACGTCTCTTAAAAATAAACATTTATCTCAAAAAGGAACATGGCGAATCTCTGTCTATGTAAGAACGATGCTCTTTCACGGAAGGTGGTTCTTTGCTGTGTAAACACACTGCCAGGATCTTGTCCCCTCTCTCCAGGACTCAGGACCTTATCTGAATATAGAGCTACAATGTACAGCAGTGTGACTAACGCTTTCTTGGCTCTAGGTGTGAGCTTTGCCCAGTGGTGGAATTCAAATTGTTTTACTACCGGTTCTGTGGGCGTGGCTTGGTGGGTGTGGCTTGGTGGGCATGGCAGGGGAAGGATACTGCAAAATCCCCATTCCCTCCCCACTCCTGGGGGAATGATATTGCAAAATCTCCATTCCCACCCCACTCCTGGGGGAATGATATTGCAAAATCTCCATTCCCACCCCACTCTGGGGCCAGGCAGAGGTGATATTTGTCGGTTCTCCAAACTACTCAAAATTTCCACTACCGGTTCTCCAGAACCTGTCAGAACCTGCTGAATAGCACCCCTGGCTTTGCCCTTGGGTGAGACAACTAAAATATCTTGGTGGATGGGCTCAACTCTGTCCAGAAAGGGCTGCAGTGGGGACCAGTAGTGAAATTCAATTTTTTTTACTACCAGTTCTGTGGGCATAGCTTTGTGCACGTGGTGTGGCTTGGTGGGCATTACTTGGTGGGCGTGGCAAGGGAAGGATACTGCAAAATCTCCATGTCCACCCCACTTCAGGGGAAGGGATATTGCAAAATCTCCATTCCCACCCCACTCTGGGGCCAGCCAGAGGTGATATTTGCCAGTTCTCTGAACTACTCAAACTTTCCACTACTGGTTTTCTGAACTACTCAAAATTTCCACTACCAGTTCTCCAGAACCTGTCAGAATGTGCTGGATTTCACCCCTGGTGAATTTGAGTCCATGTCTAAAAATCAAAGGGTGAACATTACAATAGTGGCCTCTATCTTAATTTATGTCTTGTCTTCAGGGCAGAGATGACCTGCTGTCTGTAAAATACAAGAAGATCCTGGATCCCCTTTTAAAGATCAGGTGTTAGTCAGCTGATTTTTTCCCCCTGGTGTATATCAACCCTATAGAGACTGCTATGGCTGCAAGGGAGATTCTGGGTGGATTCTCTCAAACCAATTGTGTGATCTTCCATTCCTAAGGTCTGTAAGGTAACTCCTGGAACCTTCAAAATTATAAGAATGCAAGAAAGATACCTTCTTTCAGGGCATATGGCTGGACAGTCCATGATAGCTAGCCACATACCTGTCTTGGCCAACTCTGTGAGGACTACCATATTTTTCGGACTGTAAGACGCACTTTTTTGTCTCCCAAAAGGGGGTGAAAATGTCTGTGTGTCTTATAGATTGAATATTGCCAAAGCTCCGCCCACCTGCCAGTCATATTTGGCCTCTGTACGCCCTGTTTTCGGGCCTTTTTCAGGCCTTTTTTCGGCCCGTTTTCAGAGCTTTTTTCAGCCTGTTTTTGAGGCTTTTTCCAGCCCATTTTCAAGGCTTTTTTCAGCCCATTTTCAGAGCCTTTTGGGCCATTTTTAAAGCTTCTTTCAGCCTATTTTTGAGCCTTTTTTGGCCCATTTTCAAGGCTTTTTTTTGGCCCGTTTTGAGGCTTTTTCCAGCCTGTTTTCGAGGCTTTTTTCAGCCTGTTTTCAATGCCCTTTTCTGAAAAAACGGGCCAAAAAAAGCATTGAAAACGGGCTGAAAAAAGTGCTGAAAATGGGATGTGTGGAGGCCAAAAACTTTTTTGTTGTTGTTTTCCTCTTCTAAATTTAGGTGTGTCTTATAGTCCGAAAAATATGGTATGGGTCAGCCAATTTATGTGCCTGCAGGATGTGCAGGCCTCTGGATGAGGGCAGGCAGTAGTAAAGACCAAGGAAGATTTTTTTGAAGGTGCTACTGTTCTTAGATATTAAGACTTGATGCCTTTCGGTCTCTTAAGATGAAACTGCTGTTTGACAGATGGTTTGGTTCTGTGTATCATCCTAAGCAAACTGTTTTTCACCGAGACCAAAATGGGACACCTCTCCGCCAACATCAGATGCTGTTCTCAGCACAGCTGCAACCACAAAACACCTGGGCGGGGCTTTGTGGAGGTTGGAACGAGGTCAGATCTGGGGCGGACATCCTGAGCTCTTGCTAACAGTTGGCGAGAGAATTTGCTTTTCTCTTTTGGGTGAGAGTGTTAATTCCCATCATCTTAAAAATAAAAACAACAACCTGTTTTTAGCTCTGAGTTTTTGAAAGGATCTCTGTCCTGATGTGGTCAAATATTGTCCCTATTTATGATAAAAGGGGCACGAGGCTGCAACTCGTTTGCAGAATGAGAGGCTGTAACTGGTTTGCAGAATAAGATGCATTTATCCATCCTTTCCAAGAAGGAGGAAGCGCAGATTTCTAGAAGGAGGGGTCCATAGATGGTATTCAGCCGGTTCGGACTGATTCACCCGAACTGGTAGTGGAAATCATGGAGCCCCTACCCCCCTGCCCACCTGCCCTGGCTCTATGCTGTCTTATTTAGGCACATTTTTGAGTCCGGACCAGGTGTGAAAACCAGCAGGTTCTGACAGGTTCTGGAGAACTGGTAGTGGAAATTTTGAGTACTACCTCTGGCCCTAGATTAGCATGGGAATGGAGATTTTGCAATATCCTTCCCCTGGAGTGGGGTGGGAATGGAGATTTTGCAATATCCTTCCCCTGGAGTGGGGTGGGAATGGTGATTTTGCAATATCCTTTCCCTGGAGTGGGGTGGGAATGGGGCTTCGCTTGTTTCTGTGGCCCGATTGTTGGGATGCTGTGGTCCAATATCAGTCCGTGGGCTGAGGGTTGGGAACCCCTGTTGTACAGCACACAAAATTCAGTCGGGCCCATCCAAACTTGGTGATCCAAGACTTTCAGTTAATTTCACTAGCTGACATTTCACTCTTTAAATTTGGATCTCTCCGTCTCTTCTCATTAGTCTTCATCGTCTCTTCCAAGAAGAGATTTTTACAGAGGTTTATATCGAATGCTCAGTCAGAAGGTCATTGTTTTTCATTATTATTTATTTCAACATCAGAACAGAAAGTGAGTTTTTGTGTTGCTCGTCATTTTCCATTACAGCAAATTTGTTTCAACAAAACACGCTGTGTGCATGTGTGTGTGTGTGTATATATATATATATATATATATATATATTAGATGCTATCTTCACTTACTAAAGTTTTCCCCACTGATTCATGAGCCAACACTCATTGACCACAGTCATAGCTTTGGCCACCGTTGAAGATGCAAAGGTTGAGATAGGTTGCCCTTAGTCCAAAGGAAGCTTAGTTCATAGAAAAAAAAATAATAATCATCAAAAAGATTAATATCTATTATGAAACTCCCTGTACATTCATTGCCTTGTAAAGTATAATGTTTGCCTGTTCATGGAAAATCTGGGCAGGCTGTTGACAGCATTCCTGAAGGCTAGAATGAGGATGATTTACTGCAATTCTAGAATTACGCAAAGCAATTTTAGAAAACTCTAACTGATGGGAGGAGAATGGGAGCTCCAGATACAGAAAGCAAAAAGAATGTGAGTCAAAGAAGGCTGGCCGGAGAGTGTCACTACCCCAATCAACGGCCTCTGCCAAAGGATTCTTGTCACAGTTGCCATAATTAGAACTTCTTTCTCTTGTGAAACTCACATATAGGGGTCTATGACAATTCAGCATGGTCAACTTGCCATGGCCAACATAGTCAACTCACTGTGGCCAACTCTCCACAGTTAACTGGGCCCCTCAAGATTGGTCAGACACTCTTCCTGGCCATATCTGCTCTCCAAGTCTCCCTGACTTTGTCCAGACAATGCCAGCAAGGAATCAAGTCTTTTTGGTCATATTACCTTCTATTAAGCTAATGAAAAACAGGATTGGACAGAAGCATTGGCAGTGGTGGGATTCAGCCAGTTTGCACCTATTTGGGAGAACCGGTTGTTAACTTTCTAAGCAGTTTGGAGAACCAGTTGTTGGAAGAAATCTTATTTTGTTTTTTCCCACTTTACAGGGCTAATCCTGTAAGGAAGGCAGGAAGGAAACATTCTGGTGTTTCTAGCCTAATCTTTATTGCCCTGCTTATAGAAACTGCCTCTCTGGTTAACCCTTATTACATTGTAACAGCTAAGGTGAAGCGCCCATCGTGAGTGACATTGAGTTGACCATGCCCACACAGTCACATGACCACCGAGCCACACTTACCCAGCTGGTCATTAGGGCAGAGAACTGGTTGTTAAATTATTTGAATCCCACCACTGAGCATTGGGATTGTGGGCAGGGGACGTGAGGAGCCCAAGACCTTCCAGTTGTTTCATTTCCATTCTGGTGGTCAACTCAGTTCAAAGGAAAGTTTACCTTTCAAATCCTGTGCAGATTGATTTCCGCCCTGTTATTTCAACAAAGAAAAGTTAGAGAACAAATGGCAGAAATGTCCATGCTTTCATAATTCTCATTCCCAAAATATATTTACATTTGAGAATTATAATGCAAACATGGTATCTGGGGTTTTTTTTTTCCTTTTTAGTTTGTATTTTGTTATGATACGAGGATAGGGCACAATGTAGGATAATATTGCGAGCAGTCTGCTTGAATCTTGTGAGAATGATGTGAGAATCCAGACATCAGGAAAGACACAAAGATGTTTTTCTAAGCAATTTTCTTTATTGTTCCTCGCCTATAGACAGAAATCTTACCAAACCTAAGCAGTCTGCACCAGTGGTGGGTTTCAAAAATTCTGATTCTGGGGGTGTGGCTTGGTGGCCATGGCATGGCTTGGTGGGCGTGGCAGGGGAAGGATACTGTAAAATCTCCATTCCCTCCCCAATCCAAGGGAAGATTACTGCAAAATCCCAATTTCCTCCCAATCAGTTGAGACTTGGGAGGCAGAGAAAAATGGGGGCGGATCCAGTCAGAAGTTGTATTTACTGGTTCTCCGAACTACTCAAAATTTTCACTACCAGTTCTCCAGAACTGGTCAGAACCTGCTGAAACACACCTCTGGTTTGCACCATTAAACACATATTATGAGAACTTCTAGGGTGGAGCAGTCCTAACTCTTTCATCCATTACAAGCTATCTACACTTCACTGTCACTTGGTCATCTGGAATGTAGCCCCGTCCTCCTGAGAATCTGGACTACATTCCATCACAAATTCCTTGTGTGTCCAATCATTCTTGGCCAATAAAAAATTCTATTCTATTCTATTCTATTCTATTCTATTCTATTCTATTCTATTCTATTCTATTCTAT
>WNWU01000063.1:7473726-7503814 GCA_012654045.1 Ptyas mucosa | reverse complement strand
AAAGAAAAGAAAAGAAAAGAAAAGAAAAGAAAAGAAAAGAAAAGTCAACTTAAATCAGAGTTCCCCAACATTTCTGGCTTTGCGGACCGGCGTTGGGGATGGGGAGGGGTGAAAAGAGGGGATCAGTGGTGAAATCCAATTTTTTTTTTACTACCGGTTCTGTGGGTGTGGCTTTGGTGGGCTTGGTGTGGCTTGGTGGGTGTGGCAGGGGAAGGATATTGCAAAATTTCCATTCCTACCCCACTCCAGGGGAAGGATATTGCAAAATCTCCATTACCGCCCCACTCTGGGGCCAGCCAGAGGTGGCATTTGCCAGTTCTCTGAATGGCTCAAAATTTCTGCTACCGGTTCTCCAGAACCTGTTGGATTTCAGCCCCCGAGGGGATCGTTCTTCACAAGCAGCAGCCAGAGCACACACTAAGCTCCATTCGTGTGAGCGGCGGCCATGCACTCCCGCCGGTATGCATGCACACGCTCACACGCTGTTTGCGCAAGTGTGATGCGCATGTGTGCTCACCTGCCGCTTCCACGGCCCGGTTCCGAACAGCTCATGGGCCAGTAGTGAGCCCCAGCCCAGGGGCTTCGGGATCCCTGCCTTAAAGGACAGAAAGTCAAGATTTCTGCTAACATGTTAAGGGAAACAAATTGGGGGGATGGAAACAGTGGTTGAAGAGCCAACAAGAGCTGTAGTGGCGCAGTGGTTAAAATGCAGTACTGCAGGCTACTTCTGCCGACTGCCTGCAATTCGGCAGTTCAAATCTCACCAGGCTCAAGGTTGTTGACTCAGCCTTCCATCATTCCAAGGTGGGTAAAATGAGGGCCCAGATTGTTGGGGGCAATAGGCTGACTCTGAATCGCTTAGAGAGGGCTGGAAAGGACTGTGAAGCGGTATATAAGTGCTATTGCTATTGAAAAAGGGTGAACTACCTTTTTATTTATTTATTTATATGCCGCCCTTCTCCGGAGACTCAGGGCGGCTTACAATGCGTTAAGCAATAGCCTTCATACTTTTGTGTATATTTATACAAAATCAGCTTATTGCCCCTCACAATCTGGGTCCTCATTTTACCCACCGTAGAAAGGATGGAAGGCCGAGTCAACCTTGAGCCTGGTGGGATTTGAACTTGAAGTAATTGCAGGCAGCTGATGTTAATAAACAGCGCTTTAGTCTGCTGCACCACCAGGGCTCTCTATTCTTGGGGTGTTTTTTTTCTCTCAAGGGGAAGACTGGATGTTCTCCAGGTTCCCCTTGTGTGGCCCAAAGCTCGCTCTTCGGAACCTTTCAAAGGAACTTAGCACCTTTGGCAGGACCTCCTCGCTACGGGCCACCCCAAGTAGACTTCCAGAGCAGCTGTCCCCAGGGGACCTTCTTGGCTTCTCTTGCACTTCCACTTAGTGCAAGGAAGGGCAACTCAGGACGGAGCTGCCGGTCAGGAAGCCCTCCTCCCGCTTACGCGTCCCGGAGGGCAGATCAACGGAGCGCAATCCTCCCCAAGGCGGGCATCGCGGGGGAAGCCAGTCCTTTGGCCGGCGGCAGGTGAAACCTCGGCTGGCGCTGGGGAGGCTTGGCTGCTTGACCGTCTTTTTAGGTGCCACTTTGCATCGCCGAGGCGGGCTGCAGACTCTGGGGCACAGTCGGAATCCTTCTCTTGCGTCCAGGATCGGGAAGGATCGACTGTTCCTGCCCCACCTTGGCTTGCGCACCCCCGTTCCCCGCCGCTGGGCAGGGCAGGGCTGGGCTGGGCACTCAGGTTCCTTGGGCTGGGCTGGGTTGGGTGCGCGGCTGCCCTGCGCTCCGGCCATCCCTGGATTGGCTGGGGGTGGGGTGGGGGGCGCTGCTCTGAGCGGCTGGGCGGGCCGGGGGCTTTTGTGGGGTGGGTGAGCGGGTGCCTCCTCCTCCTCCTCCTCCTCCCTGCGCAGCCCGGCCCACCTGAGCCGGCGACTGGCAGCACCCCGTCCCTTGCCGCAGCCGCGCCCCCGTCCCGAGGCCATCCCGGCCAGGAAAGGCGGTGGTGGAGGCGCCGCATTGTGCCCGGCAGAGCTTCTTCTGACGCACCGCCCCCCGAAAGTCCCCGGCCAGCCAGCCAGCCAAGCAGCCCCGCCCGTCCCCGCCCCTCGCCCCCTCCCAAAGAGAACCGCAGCGAGCGCGCGCCAGGGAGGGAAAGGAGAGAGAGGGAAGGGGGGGAGAGAGAGAGAGAGAGAGAGAGAAAGCGCGGGCACGCGAGCGAGCAGCCGAGCGGGGAAGCTGCGAGCGAGCGAGCGAGCGGAGGGGAGGAGAGGGCGCCCGGCGCGGGGGCGCGCGCGCGCGGGTCTGTGTCTGGCGGGCAGCGGGTGTGTGGCGGCGGCGGCGGCGGAGGAGGAGGAGGAGGAGGAGGAAGAGAAGAGAGTCCGGGCGGAGAAGGGACCCTGGAGGGACGGAGGGTCCTTGGGCTCCGCGGCGGCAGCGGCAGCGGCAGCAGCAGCAGCGGCAGCGGCAGCAACGGATCAGGTTGGTCTCTGCAGCTTCTCTTCGGCTTCGCCACGGTTAGTGGCGCCCACCCCTCACCCCCCACCGCCCCCGGCCGTCCCGCCGCGTTGGCGGCTTGCTCTGAGCGCTGGGACGCCAGATGGGGGTCTGGCTGGGTTGGAGGAAGGGGCGTCTCCGCGCTCGGCAGCTGCAGCGGCGGCGAAGCCAAGCGCGGGAGTCCCGGTTTTGGGGAGATGCCCCTGGGGGGGAGGAGGGAGGGGACAGCCCGATGGCACATCCGCCAGAAGTGGCCGCTCAGCCCCCTCACCTCCAAGCGGGCAGCAGGTCGGCTGGGGGGGGTGGCGTCTTTCGGGAGGGGTCCCGGGGGTGCTGTGGGGCGCTTGCACTCCTGGGGCGATGGCTCGGGTGCCCGTGACTCGGCGCTGTCACTCGCCCCCCCGGCTCGCCCTGCAAGTGGCTTCTGCAAGCCCCCTCCTCTCCTCCCCTTCCTCCTCCTTTCTGCTGGGGGGGTGGATGGAGTAGGAGTTGACAAAGGGAGAAGTTTGCGTGAGATCGGCCCGACCCAGGCTGGGGGTGGGGGGTGGGAGGGGGCGAGGGCGGAAGATCCCGCTGGCTGCGGAGAGCCGGAGTTAATGCCAGCCAGGGTCGACTGGAGCCGCGAGGGCTCCGAGGCCGGGGGTCCCGGTGGGAAGTTGGCTTGCAGAGAGATTCCCCTCCCTGCTGGGCTCTTGGCGGAGAAACTTTCTGGCGAACTTTATTTTGGGTGGGTTTCTTTTGAGCTGCAAAAGTGGGAAAGCGGCGGACCGAACGCTTTTCGGCCAAAAGCTTAAGTAGAGCGTGCTTGATTTGTACGTGTGGCTTTTCGCGGGGCTCTTCTTCTTCGCGTCCCCGCCGGACAAAACTTGCATTGTTCGAGCCGCTTTTTAAATCGCGATTACCGACCTTTGCAGCTGATTTAGGAGCTTGGCCGTGTCGGCTTCGGAAATATCCCTTTTTTTTTGTTTCTTTTCTTTAAAGTCCGGCGGAATGCATAAAGCTGGATAAGAGCGCCGTGACGGGTTTCGGTCGCGGCTGAGTGGAAACCCCCCACGCCCCCCCCAAAAAACTCCCAGAAACACTGCACCAAACGCCCCCTGGAAGCACCTCGGGGTGGCTCCCGGTCCCCTCCGCCCACGAAGCATTTAATTTACACGCGGGGTCGGGGGGGGCACGCGGGAACCTGGCGGACACGTGCCAATCTAGCTTCAAAAGCCCCGCGAACTCCAATCTGGAGAGGGGGGGGGGTCGTGTGAGCCGAAAGCTGGTCCCCGCTTTGGGTGGGAGGAGAATGGGTGGGCTTGCCTGCGCGAACTGGAGGAAAAGAGGGAAGGAGGGAAGGTCCCTTTTGCTCGGGCTCCTGTTCCTGGCAGGAATGTGTCCCCCTCCCTCCTCCTTCTCCTCCTCCTCCTCCTCCCCTCCTCCGTTCCTCGCTGCAGCCTTTGGCCAGGCTGGGTGGGAAGAGAGAGGGAGACGCGGTGCTCTCGGTGCGCCAAGGGCTGTTTGGATTGGCTCGGAGCCGGGGACTGGAAAATTGGCCCCACTTCAGGGTCACATGTGGCGAGCAAGGGGCACCGAGAGGCCGGTTTCCATGGCGCTCCCTCCCTGCCTGCCTCCCTCCCTCCTTCCCCGATCTTGGCAGGTAGCGCTTCACGGCGAGAGGTTTCTTTATATGGCCCTGGTATGTGAGCACCATTTCCTGAGCCTTGAAATGAAACAGGAGCAGCCGAGCGAAGTGTGTGTGTGTGTCTGTTTGTGTGTGTGTGTGTAGTGCGCACACATGCACAACCCCTCCCCTGCCTCTCTCTCTCCCTCCCTCCCTCCCCGCATGTCACTAAAGAGATGGCCGGGAGAACGAAGCCGCTTCTCCAAACGCGGAGTTTTTTTAAGTCAACATTCAGCCTTTGCTTCGCCCAGGCTCAAGTCTGCCCAAGTAGAGAGAGAGAGAGAGCTGGCTTAGGAAAAGGGGGGCGGGGGGCAGCGCCTGTCCTTAAGCAAGGCTGAAGATACTGTCGTCATCCGGGGCAAAGTAAGGCAGTCTTCCTGCCTTCCCTTCCCTCCCTCCCCTCCCCTCCCTTCCCCTCCCCTCCTCTCCCCGCTTCTCTCGGTACAAGCTCGGAAAGCCCACCGCGGCTGAGCGAGCGAGCGAGCGCACAGCCTCAGCAGCCGCAAGCAGCCTTTTCTCTTCCTCTTGTCTCCTGCACAAACACAATGATGTCACTTTCCTTTTCTGCTCCTGGGTGGGGAAAGGAAGAGGTTGAGCCGCTCGAATTGGCTCTCAGGTCACGCAGAGCATCTCCCCGCCAGGCGAGAGGGCTTCTAGGACCCCCACCCCGGGACGTTGGCTTTTCGGGAGGAAAGGCAGCGTGTCTCCTGGCCGGCTGAGCGGGACCCAGGTGGGGTGTGTGTATATATGTGTGTGTGCGTCTGTGTGTAAGGGAAGGGTCTTGGGGGTGACAGGAAATGCTGCCCCGTTTTGGGAACCCCGGGCAAAGGGGACCCTCCCTCCACTCTGGCAACAGTGAAAGCTAGTCGCTCGTTGGCTTTGCATAAATGGGGGACATCAGTCTGGGATTGAAGGTTTATTACTGTTGGAAGAAATTGCTACATTACTTTGTGTCTTGGGACAAGTCTTTACGTAATTCCCATCCTTACGCTTTGGACTTGGTGAAAAGGGATCAGATCTCTCTTGGAGGGGGGAAAAATGATGATTTGCATTCTGGGAGATCTTAAAAGAGTAAGTGAGTGATCTCAGATCCATAGGAACATCCAGGATCAGAAAGGTCGGGCAGTTCGGTAGTTCAGTGGTTCGAATCCCTAGTATAGGTCTCCTGCATGAGCAGGGGTTTGGGCTAGATGACCTCCAAGGTACCTTCCAACTCTGTTACTGTTACTGAGACCAGTAGGACCACAGGAGGCTTTGGACTGCCGCGACCTAGAACAAACATGGCATCTTCACTTCGTCAAGAAGTCCATAAAAACGTGACACTTGCAGATCAGTCTTTGGTCAAGTTTTTATGGACTTCTTGGCAAAGGGAAGATGCCATGTTTGTTCTAGGTCACGGCAGTCCGAAGCCTCCTGTGGTCCTACTGGTCTCCTGAATGTTTCTGTGGATCCTGAGATCATCCATCAAGCATGTTCACCACTGGTGGCCCTCTTTTCAGAGGTTGATTGGGTGTTTGGAGAAGACTTTGGGGGAAGGGCTGTCTGTTGCTGGATTGCATCACTTGGTTGGAGAAAATCCTAGGTTGCTTTTTGGGGGATCTCCATTAAAAGGACCTCAGGGAGATGACGACAGAGAACTTTTTCAGAGATGCTTGCTTTTCTTTCCCTGAGCCCTCCTCTCTTCCCCAATGCTAGGGTGTGGTTCATTACAAGGGTGTGTCTATGGAGATTCTCAGTCATCCAGGTCATGGTGGTCCCAAAGGTGCTTTTTCAAGAGGCAACTGGACTAGAGCTGAAAAAGCTTCTTGGATGAGAAGCGAAACATCTTCAAAGAAAAAAACAGAAAGTCCAGTAGAAAAAAAGCACCTTTGGGACTACGAGGGAGTGTTTTGGTGAGTTTATCCATGTCAGAGGCATCTGTGAGATCCATGATCATCTCTCTGTGCTCTCTTTTCACTCTTTCCTCCTCTTCATGGCATCTAACGTATATTGCAGTTTTATTTATTGGTGCATTTATTCATTTTGATGTTAAAAGTAGGTTTCAGCAACCTTGAAAAATGATTTATGCAGTAGGAAACGTGGTAGAAATTTAGTGGTGACCCAGGTAAGTTTTTTTTTCAACTGGTGTCTGGGAATGTAAAGTAGGTAACAGAATAATAGAAGGGACCTTGGAGGTCTTCTGATCCAACCTCCTGCTCAAGAAGAAAACCCCACACCACTTCAGACAAAGGGTTTTCAAATCTCTTCACAACTTTTGGAGGCAAGTTGTTCCACTGATTGATTGTTCTAACTACCAGAAAATGTCTCCTTCGTTCTAGGTTGCTTCTCTCCTTGATTGGTTTCCATCCATTGCTTCTTGTCCTGTTTTTAGAAGCTTTGGAGAATAGGTTGGCTCCTCTCTTCTTTGCGGCAGCCTTAAGAGATTAAGCATCTCTTAAAAACCATACATTCATAACCACAGGAAGAAGAAGACACCTAGTCTGGGTCCAAGCTGGAGCTGAGAAAAACTAAAGAGGGTGGAGTAGAGGGGGAGGAAGAAGGGACAAAATGTCAGAGGTGGGGCAGGAAACGGAAGGAAGGCGGATCTGAGCTCTCTGCAAAGACCCAGTGAAAGCCGTTGTCCTTCTCCCATGAATTGCACAGGCCTGGTGTCAAAACGGTTGGCCCAAAGTTGGCAGGAAGTGTCACTCCAAAGACCTGAACGGGGAGAAGGAGGAAGGAGGAGAGTTGGCCTTTCAGAAAGGGGCTCCTCTGATGGCTGAGAAAGAGAGGTCAGCCAGTAGAGAGGGAACTGCTGCTGCTATTCATCGGGAAAGCTTGTCGAACTGCCAAACCTGGGAAAGGAAAGGGAAGGGATGGGAAGGTGGGGCCGGGCGAGGCGGGGAGCGAGGCCCGGCATCTTAAATCAACGAGCGGTTTTCCCACTGAATTTGAGTTATTCATCTGTAGAACCCCGGAAGTCCCTTGTGCAAGCTTCTCCTTTAGTTTCCTTTCCCGAGAAAAGGATATTGTATAGAAAAGGTTGACTTTATCACAGCCTCTTCCTGCAGGGGAGGTAACAGTCTCCTGATTCTGTTGGAGGAAAGTCTTCTAGACGTTGAGTTGAGATTCCTTTTTCTGCGGCACAGCCAAGGAAGGCATCAGAAGAAGGCACTCTTCTGGGGCGTATTTTCTTTGGTGCTTGATCTTCCACAGTGCATGCTTGGCTTTTCCGACAGCTTTGCCTTGGCAAAAGAGAGAGGCAGAGCCTGGCACCTTTTCCTGATACGTTTCTGTGGAACCTCAATGCCAACCTGCCGAATACGAGCTGGAAAGCGACTCCAGTTACGGGCTCCGTTTCATCACGCATCTCAGCTTGCTGGGCGCAGCACCCGGCATCATCGGGAGGGTGGCTGCCTGCCTCATTGGTTGTCCTGGGCTGCACCGAGAGAATAATTGCCAGCCGGGTGTATTGGCTTTTGTGCAAGTGCTCTGACTGGCACAGAGATGCAGCATTCCTTGCAAAGTAGCTGCGATGTTGCTAGCAGAGAGGCTGTCTTTTGTTCAGGCAATTCCGTTCTTCAGCGGAAGGTCTTCCATCAAGCGATCTTCAGTCCTGGTCCTGGGGCTACAGGAGGACCACTGAGGCATTTGCCCCAGGAGTCTGTTTTTGGACCTTCAAGGGAATTCCAGGGAACAAAAACTCTTCCACTTGGATTCCCTTGGCTGTGGTTCTAGGTATCCTCCTAGGAAATCGGGGAAACATTAAAATAAATTAAAAGCATTGTATTGGTATTGGCACACAAGGGAAGACTTTGGTGAGATGGGAGGTAGGACAAGGATGGAGAAGCAGCCCCTCCCTGACTTACTTACTTACTTACTTACTTACTTACTTACTTACTTACTTACTTATTTATTTATTTATTTATTTATTTATTTATTGGTTCGATTTATATGCCGCCCTTCTCCGGACACTCAGGGCGGCTTACAATGTGTTAAGCAATAGCCTTCATACTTTTGTATATACCTGCTTAGTAGGGCTTTCGGCCCCCCTTAGCGGTGTTCTTTTATATACAAAGTCAGCTTATTGCTCCCACAAACCGGGTCCTCATTTTTCCCACCTTAGAAAGGATGGAAGGCTGAGTCAACCTTGAGCCTGGTGAGATTTGAACTTGCAGTAATTGCAGGCAGCTGGTGCTACTTAACAGCACTTTAGTCTGCTGCGCCACCAAGGCTCCGTCTATCTTAAGAATCTTGTAGGCTTCCTTCTTCGGTATTGATTAGGAAAGTGGGCTGATGTGAAGGACCCAGCAATTCAATCTTGCCTTCAGCACTGAGCTTTTAATTGATGCTCCCCTTGGGCTCCCCTTGTTCTTAGTCATAAGAGAAGAATGGCTTTACGGCAACTTCCTGCTCACCCTGAACTCCCCCAAAAGATTTCCTTGAGGCAGCTGCCCAAGGGGTGCTTGCGTTGATGCTAAAATAATAGCATGGTTGGTATCCCGTCATTGCCGAATTAAATACAGCTGCTTGGTTGGGAACTTAGAGAACTTGGCGGGTCAGTCATATCCATCTAAGGCAGGATCTAAATGCTTTTCCGTCAATCTGCCGGAATTCTGATGTCTCTGGCTTGACCCTCCTTGAATGCTCTGTTTGCTCAACTGACGAAAGAGCAAAAACAGATCCAGCCATATCAGGGTGGACTTTTTTTTTTTTTTTTGAAATGGCAGATTGTGAAGATTTGTGTTTTTAAGCTTGCCTGGAGGTTGTTTTGCATTGAATTAAGTATACCGCCCCACTTCTTAGTTTGCAAGTGGTGCCCGTTGTTTCAGGAGTAAAGGAAACACTGTCCCTAACATGATTTTGCTAAGGAAAAAGCTTTTCCTGAGGGTTGGTGAACCTTCTGACTTTCTCAACTCCTGGCTTTTTTCCTGCAGCTGCAGTCTTTCTGAACGTTAGAAAGAAACTTACCACTATGCTCAGTTTCCCAATTAGGAAGCAAAATGCTTTCTAAAGGGCTTACACTGTGGAATGAAAGAATGACTAAGGTCATTGCATGTGGCCGGGATAAATTCTGCCTGGTGGCCTCCCATATCTTTGAAGACGTTCCCTTTGAGGAGGAGGAATCAGATGATCTTCTTGGTGGAGAAACATTTCCTTTCTTCAGCACGGGAAGACATCTGAATGCAAATCTATAGCTGGGTTGGTTTCGTTACCACCGTTGGGCGCTTGCTTCCTATGGACTGAGCTAAGAGAGGGTCCTTATGACTATAGAAAGGGCAGGTGGTGATGAGAAATAAGCCGGGAAGAAGGCTTGAGAAATGGTAATGGCAAAGGGATTGTCTTAATGAACATGATCGATCCAGCCCTGTTGAAAGTTTTGGCAACTAGAGTTGCTTCAGTCTTGAAAGAACTTTGGGAGAAGCTCTTGGTGAAGGGAAGACTCTTAAATCAGCAACTGGTTGTCTATATTATCTTTAAAAGGCTTGGTTGAAAGACATAGATGCTGAGTTAGGTAGACCTCTCTTCTTTTCTCAAGAAATTTCTGTAGCTCAGGGGTCTCCAAACTTGGGAACTTTAAGACTTGAGGACTTCAACTCCCAGAATTCTGGGCGTTGAAGTCCTCAAGTCTTAAAGTTCCCAAGTTTGGAGACCCCTGCTCTAGCTGCTCCAATTAAATATACCTTTTTCTGT
Organism: Ptyas mucosa; assembly: GCA_012654045.1. NCBI lineage: Eukaryota > Metazoa > Chordata > Lepidosauria > Squamata > Colubridae > Ptyas > Ptyas mucosa. The sequence continues at coordinate 7,493,972 of WNWU01000063.1, read as the reverse complement.
TTCATGCTTAGTCCACTTAAGGCCTCAAGATCTCTTGAGCAACAATTCCTCATTTCTCTAGACCACTTTTTGCAATGTAGATCCCCTCCAACGTTTCGGCCGAGCAGATCCATTTTCCGAATAGACAACCTGAAGGACCATGGCAACCGGAATCCATGGGTTGTTCACACCAGAGTCTGAAGACTCACCTCCCCCACGTTATCACATGTACACTATAGCCATTCAATGGTTTCCATGGAACCGTTGGCTCATCTTGGGGGAAAAAAATAATAGCTGCTCTTGTTCTTAGCTTTAGCTTTTGTGCTAGAATAAGGATTGAAAAGTTGAGGTTGCTTCGGAGAAGAAGGTTCAGAGACCGGCTGGGGTTGAATTATGCTAAATATTTCAGAAATGTGCATAGCATAGCAGATCAAACGCTTTTAAGAACTCTGTACGTGCAACTTTGATTTTGGGGTTTTGAAACTTTGATTTCGGGTTTTACCGATTAGATAGATTTGCTGTTATAGAAATGGCTAGTTTATATTATTATGGAAAAGTAAAAAGTTGAGGTTTGATGTAAATTTATTCTTATTCTACTGCAACAGAAGGAGTCGGAAGTCAATGCCTTTTTTTCTCTCTTTCCCCTCCCTTCCCCTCTGTGTCCTACTATTTACTTCGGTATTTTTGTATTTTATATACTATAAACTAATAATAAAAAAGATAATAATAATAATAAAGCACTCTGTACAATGGCTTAGGGACGCGGTGGCTTACTGGCTAAGACGCTGAGCTTGTCGATCGAAAGGCCGGCAGTTCAGCAGTTCGAATCCCTAGTGCCGCATAATGGGGTGAGCTCCTGTTACTTCTGCCAACCTAGCAGTTCGAAAGCACGTAAAAAATGCAAGTAGAAAAATAGGGATCACCTTTGGTGGGAAGGTAACAGCGTTCCGTGCACTTTTGGCGTTGAGTCATGCCGGCCACATGACCACAGAGACGTCTTCGGACTGCACTGGCTCTTCGGCTTTGAAACGGAGATGAGCACCGCCCCCTAGAGTCAGGAACGACTAGCACATATTTGTGAGGGGAATCTTTACCTTTACCTTACAATGGTTTGGTTGTGGAGCCTGCAGCCGAATATCAAAAGTTGAGGACTTCTGAAGATAGGCAGATTGTGCAGCATTACAAATACAGAGGCCCACATCATATTGTGTGGATGCTGGAACTTTTTAATCACATTACAGGACCTTTTAGATGAGTATGTTATAGTCCCTGAAATTTAAAAGCGGTTAAGATATGGAGGGACATCCTGTTTAGGAAGTCTTAAAGTTGTGCAGCATTTGCTAGGCATGAAAAACAAGGTGTCAGAAGCACAATAAACAAAGAAGATAGAGAATATTTTTTAACATTGGCCTGACTAGGTGGCTCAGTGGCTAAGACACTGAGCTTGTCGATCAGAAAGGTCGGCAGTTTGGGGGTTTGAATCCCTAGTACAGGATTCCTGTGTGAGCAGGGGGTTGGACTAGATGACCTCCAAGGTCCCTTCCAACTCTGTTACTGTAACATGGGATTTGTTCTATCAATGATTAGATAATAGAGGTAGAAGTTAGAAGTTGAAAGATTATTAATGTGTATAAACAAATAATATTACTACTATTACTATGTGTAAATTGACCCAGACAATACATTGTTTACCAAGCACCAATCTGTAAGAAAAATGTATAAATAAAACATAAAAAAGAAGCACAATAAGACAAACATTGCTTTCCCTGAAATTGCATAGCCACTGCAGAGAGCGAGCATGACAAGACACAACTGTTTTAAGATTCCCAAGCATTGTGAGTTGCGTGCCTGTGCACACTCCAAATCATTCTTTCTCCTTTCTGAATGCAGATCTCTGCACAGCCCAACACAACAATTCTGGTAACCTTTAGAGAGGATGAAGATAAAACTCCCTTCACCTGAATGGTTTATCTTTCCTTGGAAATCACTTGGAAATCACTTTTCCTCTGAGGTTTGGGGAACATTCAAGATGTTAGACTCCTGTGTCCGTCTTCTGAGGTATTATGACCTAAATGTAAGAATATTTGCCGATGACTCTAGTAAGCTGAGTAGTGGAACCAACCTTTTTCTTTTGATGGAGGTATTCAGTATGGCCAGGTGCATACCTTCCCTGCTGGATCTTTCTATATCAGGAAATAGCAACAGCACTTGGACTTATATACCACCCCATGATGCTTTACAGCATTCTCTGGGTGGTTTACAAAGTCAGCATATAGTCCCCCCCAACAATGTGGTTCCTCATTTTACTGAGCTCGGAAGGATGGAAGGCTGAGTCAACCTTGAGCCGGTCAGGATCGAACTCCTGGCAGCGAGCAGTGTATGCACACATGCACGTTCCTGCCCCTCACACAAAACTATCCCTTCTCCCCAACCCCCCCCCACCTCCGTTCTCCCGTGCCAGGCCACCATCCTGGAAAGTTTGGGGAACGCTGCAATAATGCATGCATTTTCTTTGATGTGTCTCTTCCAAAAATGGTGTATTTCCCAATGCATAAGTGAATTTTCAGTTGTTCCCTAGGTGGATTGCTCTGCTTACTGTAGAATAACAATAACAACAACAACAATAATAATAAAAGTACTTTTCAGACCAAACTTGACTGAACCTATTTTCTTGACACAAATTAAGAAAAGGGTCAGAATTATTTGAGTGTTCAATGCTAAAATTATAGAATCAATAAAGTGGAATGGACTCTGGGATATAGAGTGATTAACTTTGCACTCTGCAGGATGAATGGTGTAAAAGTAGGATAGATGGCCTGTAATTTAGTGGGTCATAAGTGGTTTCTTCTCATCCACAAGAATATCAATTAGCAGCCACAGAGGCAAAGACTGCCCTTATCCTCTTCAGTTGCAGTGCCATAGAAGTTCTGTTTGCCAATAAAAAAGGCAAAGGCTTCCTTGAGGATTTTACCACTTTAGTCCTTGCCGACTATATGGGTTGGTGCTTATCTCTGTTTCAAGGCCACCGAGCCAGCGCTGTCTAAAGACATTTCCGCCGTCATGTGACCAGTATGACATCACAGACTGCTGTTAACTGTTCCCACCAAAGTGGTACCTATTTATCTACTCACATTTGCATGCTGTTGAACTCCTAGGTTGGCAGGAGCTGCTAGCAAGTAACAAGCACTCACCCCATCATGTGGCGCTCAGGTCTCGAACTGGGCTGCCGGGTTTCCACTTGACATGCCCAGTGCCTTAACAAATCGAGCCACTATGCTGCCCTCTGTTTGCCTATGGATTATTAAAACGCTCGTCTCCTGTTATTTCTTGGTTTTGTGACTGTGACTGTGAAGGGAACATCATTACCCACAAAAATTCTTCTCTAAAAAGTCCTGATCCGAGTCCAATTGCGTTAAAAGCATTAAACTGGTATGTTAGATTACATGCCAGAGAATGGAATTGTGGAATTTTCTTTAAAGAGCCAAGTCATTCCTCAAATGGTAACTGTTGTGTAGCCTGGTTGACCTAACTGGGAAAGATAAATAGGGAAAGATAAGTAGGGATGGGACTTAGGCAAGAGATCAGAGGTGTAGATTAAACTGGAAGGTCCCAGAGGAAGGCATTTTGGTATTGTTGCCCAGAGAACAAAACAGAGCCTTCCATTAAGTCCCTAAGCATGATTTGTGGCTTAAGAGAAAACATAACCCAACATCAGCCTTATGTGTTGCCCTTGTAAACTCCAGGATGTCCTATACAAGATTTTGCAAAATGGTGCCTTAATTTTGAGACAGGTTTCTAAGAGGCCTACATCAGAACATTTACATTTAAAAAGGACACTAACTGCAACTCCCATAGAATATTGTTTCGATGTTGGAAGGGATCTTGGAGTTCATCTAGTCAAACTCACTGCTCACACAGAAGACCTATAATATTTCTGACAAATGGCTGTCCAGTCTCTTCTTAAAAGCCTCCAGTGATGAGGCACCCAACAACTTCCAAAGGCAATTTGTTCCACTGGTTGATTGTTCTCACTGTTAGGAATTTTCTCCTTAGTTCTAGGTTGCTTCTCCCATTGATTTGTTTCCATCCATTGACTCTTGTCTTGCCTTTTGTTGCTTTGGTTAGTCAGTTTGCCCCTCTCTTCCTTGTGGCAGCTCTTCAAGTGCTGCTATCATATCTGGTCCTTCTTTTCACTAAACTAGACACAGCCAGTTCCTGCAATTGTTCTTCATATGTTATAACTTCTAGGCCAGTAACCATCTTTGTTGCTTTTTCTCTGAACACTTTCCAAAATCTTTCCACTTTCCAAAATCTTAACATTATTATTATTATTTGTATTGGGATGAGCTGACCAAAACTGGATGTTTCCATACTTAAAAAAGAGGACTTGGCCACACAAACCAAAGCTCTTGATTTGCCAATTGTTGACCCTGATTAGGAAGCTTGATGGGTACTCTCACATTCCGTTGGGACAACAGGATCTAGAAGGCTGAGCCAATATTTCTGAGGAGGAGCTGGAACGTTCTTGAAGGCCCCAGTTGGGAAAGGATGTGTAATGTCCTCAGTGTGTTCATAGATCCTATTTTGAGCTTTTTGACATGTTGATTCTGTTTACCTACTTGATGGACTTCACAGAGAAATTTCCACAACCAGCTGAAGGTCAGGTTGGCTCATAACTAACTTTGCTTCATATCTATAGGGCAACAAGTGGGTGAATTATTGCCTCAGACAACAATTTTTCAAAACAGAAAAATGTATGGAAGGGCACCTTCGGTTATTAACTTTAAAATAATAACTGCTTACATGAGAAAGTAGTCCTTTAAGATTATTTAAAAATCAATATGTGCCGTGCATGTTTTATATTCTACTGGTGGTTTATACCCCACACCTTCCTTAGGTGAGGCTTTCCTCCTTGTACATAATTCTTGGGTCCTGTCTGCAGAACTGTCTTTCTGAACATGAATTTACCTTTGCTGTGATCTGTGTGTACTGTAGCCGCTTCCATGTTCTGATGTGTCAATATCATGACACATCAGAACATGCAAATGAAATGATAAAAAGAAGAAGAGGGAACTAGGTTGATCTAGTGGTCAAGGCACCAGGCCAGAAATCAAAAGACCATGAGTTCAAGTCCTGCCTTAGCCACGAAAGCCTGTTGGGTGATCTTAGGCCAGTCACTCTCCTTCAGCCCAAATTACCTCACAGGGTGGTTGTTGCAGTGGTGGGTTGCCCCCGGTTCAGACCGGTTCTATAGAACCGGTAGTAAAACTGACGGGAGGCTCCACCCACTGACCCCGACGTCATCAGAATGCTTCTGCGCATGCGCGTGCGGCCCCGTTGCGAACCGGTAGTAAAGGTAAGTAGAACCCACTCCTGGGTTGTTGTGAGGAAAATAGGAGGAGGAAGGTGTATTGGAGATGTTGGAGATGTTCCACGCTTTGAGTTATTTGTGAAAATAATGAAGGTGGGATATAAATAAATGAATAAATATGTAATACTTTGGAATCCAGAGCTGGAAAATTTCTAGTGGAAATATATTTCACTTGCTGTCAGAAGGCATATTGTAACTCAGGACCTCGAGACAAATTTCCTGTTAGTGTTTGTTTATCCAGTGACCTTTCGTGGCGATGGGAGGATCTATGAAATGCTGTCGAGTGCAGCAATTCCCCAGCTCCAGAAGAAATAGAGGTGTGCGATGGTGATGAATATCTGTAGCTTGGGTGTAGGATGTGGCTGGAGGTTTGTTCCTCAAGCTTGTGGATTGGTTTCTGGATGTTTCCTTACCAGGCCAGGTAACATCTTCAGTGGAATTTAGGGGATGTCAGTGTTCGTTTGCTTATAACGGCTTCATGTGGTGAGTAGGTCAAAAGAGAGTCTTGTGATGGGTCAGGTGTGGGTTACATCAAGTGAGGGTCTTGTGATGGGTCTTGTGATGGGGAGGTCACGTCAGGTGAGGATCATTGGGAAGATGCTACCTAGCCTGGCAACCAAACATTTGGAAACCAACCCATAAGCTCAGAGAATGAACCTCCACTTTCAAACTACAAGTGGCCATGGCCAACTGCAACAAATAGCAAATGCAGGAAGGTTGTGGTCCTCCTTGGGAGAAAATACAGGGCTGTTGTCTTCCTTGGAAGAAGCTACAGGGCTGTTATCCTTCTTGGAAGAAGCTACAGGGCTGTTGTCCTTCTTGGAAGAAGCTACGGGGCTGCTGTCTTCCTTGGAAGAAGCTACAGGGCTGAGGACCTCCTTGGAATGAATCATCTTTGGGGGTGGGAGCAGACTGAGTTCCCCAGGTTTTTGGAGGATGGGATTGCCTTCATGGACCTTGTTTATGATTCACCCTCGGGACCAGAGGTGGTATTCAGTAGGTTCTGACCAGTTCTGGGGAACCGATAGCGGAAATTTTGAGTAGTTTGGAGAACCAGTAAATACCACCTCTGATTGTCCCTGCCCCCATCTATTCTCTGTCTCCTGAGTCCCAGCTGATCAGGAGGAAATGGGGATTTTGCAGTAACCTTCCCCTGGAGTGGGGAGGGAATGGATATTTTACAGTATCCTTCCCCTGCCATGCCCACCAAGCCACGCCCACAGAACTGGTAGTAAAAAAAATTGAATTCCACCACTGCTCAGGGCGTCTCTTCTAAAGCAGCATGAGAGGGAGTTGACAAGAGACTTGGATGTAGGCCAAGATAGACAGTTATGAAAATGTTGAGAAAAAGGAATGAATTTTCATCATGCATGCATTTTCTGGAAATGTAGCATGGATGATTGGGATGGTGTCTATCTGTTTGTCTTGGGCGGGTGTGCCTAACAACTTTTGTTAACTGCATCCAGCATCCTTTTTCTAACAAGTATAACACATTGAACTCTGGGGCTTTCCATATGTTTTGGATTATGCTCCCACAATCCTTTGCTATTACCTTTAATGTCTTAGAGGGAACTGGGAACTGGGATTGAAAGGGTAGAAAAGGTTGCAAGTTACTGCCGGGGGCCTTTTGTGCCTAAGGCAAAATCTGCTGAAATTATTCTCCTGGTTTCTATAACAGACACACCATCATAGACGTCCGGCTTACTTCTTTCTTGCAACTTTGCTTTTTCATTTGGAAAATATGGGATTTTCTGGAGTAGCCCAACAGGAGAAGTGGGAGACCTCTGTGGATGGGATAGTCTTAGAAAAGTTTAAGGTCTCTCTCAGCAGATTGTTACAAAAGTTGACTTACATAATGACAGAGTTGGAAGGGATCTTGTAGGTCATCTAGTCCAACTCGCTGCTCAAGCAGGAGATCGTATACCATTTCTGTCCAGTCTCTTCTTGAAAGCCTCCAGTGATGAAGCACCCACAACTTCTGAAGGCAAGCTGTTCCATTGGTTGATTGTTCTCACTATCAGAAATTTTCTTCTTATTTATAGGTTGAATCTCTCCTTGATCACTTTCCATCCATTGTTCCTTTTTTGGCCTTCTGGTGCTTTGGAGAATAGCTTGACCCCCTCCTCTCTGTGGCAGCCCCTCAAGTATTGGAACACTGCTATCATGTCATCCCTGGTCCTTCTCTTCACTCTTCACATGCCCAGTTCTTGCAATTGTTCTTCATATGTTTTAGCCTCCAGTCCCCTAATCATCTTGGTTGCTCTTCTCTGTACTCTTTCTAGAGTCTCGACATCTTTTTTATAGTGTAGTAACCAAAACTGTATGCAGTATTCTAGCTGTGGCCTTACTAGAGGTGAAAATGTTTTTTCCCATGTTTTTTTCTTTTGAAGACGTTTTGCTTCTCATCCAAGAAGCTTCTTCAGCTCTGACAGGAAAGTGAGGATGAGAAGCGAAACATCTTCAAAAGAAAAAGTCCAGTTGCCTCCTAAAAAAGCACCTTTGGGACAACCATGACCTGAATGACTGAGAATCTCAACAGACTTTTAGCATGTGCAATTTGGGATGAACATCCTTTGAGTGGTGTGGGAGTAGGAATGGATTTCCAGAGGGAAAAAAATTACAGACTACAGGAACCATTAGCACTACTCGGGTGACTCTGAGGACACAGATAAACCTCCAAGTGCTTCAGTGACCCTCTAAAAGGATGCAGATGACCAGCTGTCTGAAAGGTATATAAATCCTTCCATTCTCCACTATCCTGTCAGAGCTGAAGAAGCTTCTTGGATGAGAAGCAAAACGTCTTCAAAGAAAAAAAAACAAGGAAGTCCACTTGCTTGAAAGTGTGGGTGAGCACTTGCCTATATTTAGTTAGGAAACTGGATCTAAATGGGAATCCTGTGCATTTTTAAGAAGCCATCATGCCTGAGCAAAGCATGTCAATTTGCTTGGGAGAAGTAGTCGGTGTCAGCTTTGCCCCTCATCCTCATAACGGTTCCTACTCAGTTCCTGAAGGAACCATAAATCACCAGAAGTGTAAATATCTTTTCAACCTGGAGTTAAGGAAATTGATCTTTCCTTGGATTGTCTGAAGCCTTGCTCACATAAAATACTGCTGTGCATAAACCCGAACACTCATTTTTCATTCCGTTTTTTTTTTTTTGTTTTTTAATCCTTCTGGTTCTTTCTCTTAATTCTCTTTTTCTCTTCCCAACAATCTTCTCTTTCATCTCAGCGTGCAATGATAACCTTGCTCCTTCTCAAAGATAAGATCAGCCAAGGACTTAAAAATTATCTCTTGCTTATCATTGTTAATTATGTTTCCAGAAAGCTGATGAAGGCAATAATACGTTAACCATGTTGTCATTGTTAACTAGTCAGTATAAAGCGAGGATTCTTAATATGTGCCCTGCGGGCATGTTTGCCTAGCACTTTTTATGACCAACTGGGAAGGCTTATTAATGAAAATTCATACCAAGGGATAACCCTTGCTGACATTGGCTAATCTTGAAAAAAACAGGATTAGACCTATTTAGCATTCCAATGGAAGGGGACCGGAATGAGACTGAGAAAAGGGAGAAACATTAAAAAGAAGGCATTGATAAACTTTTCAACATTTTAACCAAACAATCAAGAAGGATGGAGTCTCCAGGGGTTAAGTTGGACTTGAAGGAGACTTTGGCATTAGCAAAAAAAAGTTAAGTAGCTACTGCAGGTAACTGTTCTTTATATATATAAAGTTTATTGTCATTGTACGTGTATACACAGTATACCCATACAACGAAATTCACATAACACCCAGAGACCAGACCCAACTCACATGACAATCCCCAGACACACACACACACACCCAAAATTCCCCACCCCTTAACCACCCAAGCATCCACACAGCAGACCAAGTAATGCTGTCCAACAGCTCACTGATGGTGGCCCTTTAGTTCATTGTTGAGTGCAATTATAGCTCTGGGATAAAAACTATTCAGAAGACGTGTGGTCCGAGTTTGAATTGTTCTGCATCTTCTGCCAGAAGGCAACAGTCCAAAAAGATTGTAAGCAGGATGGGAAGAGTCTCTGAGAATGTTATGCAACTTCCTCAAACAGCGAGATGCGAAGATGCATATCATCTTTATGCATATCACCAAGGCAAGAATTGTGTTTGAGTATGATGTCTTAGTTGTGAGATACTCTTTATGGAACTGCTCTACAAGGCTGGAGGTTTTCCAGAATGCAGCGATGTGTACGGTAGTCATTCACACAGTCGTGAAATACTTATACTTCATGAGCTGCTTGTTTCTGGATGCAACTTAAAGTGATGGTTATTATCCATTATGCTCTAAACGGCATACAGTCTAGCTGTTTGAGACCCCTGTGGTTTTTGGCCATCCCGCCTGCTCCATCAGAGTAGGTCCCATTCATTGAACATGTCATCCGATAGAATCCTAGGAGATGCTTTCTCCTTTGAAGTTCTTGTGTTTTAGAGCGGCATGGTCCAAAAGATTCAAAGAACCTTTACCCAACTCTCCTTTAAAAGCAGGCTTTGAAGACTTGGTTCTTCTCCCGAGGGTGAGTGGAGAGATCTTTTGGGATGGTGTGTATTTGAGTTTGGTTGCTGCCTTCAAGTTAGTTGCTGGGTTTTTCTTGACTTTTTTTAATACTTTGTTTTTATAGTGGTTGGGTAGAGTTTGTTGGCCTTATAGAAATAGGATTAATCAATGAGTCAGTGCTCCTACTTTGTGGAACACAATCTCTACAAACAAGCAGCCACCCACCCTGCCAGAGTTTCTTGCAAAAATCAAAACCGGAAGCACACACAGATAAACTGATGCAGCAGGATTCATTAACTTCTTTATGTTCACAATAACACATAAAGTATATTTGCAATACCAACAGTTGCTTCTTCAGATCAGATCCACACTCGCTCTGAATGGTTTCAGTTTCAATTCTCTGCACAGACTCAGAAGCTGCAGTCTAAGACACGCCCTGGCTCCAGTCTGTCTCAGCTCCCAATTGGCTGACCTTGATACCATGTCTTTCCAGTCATGAATACTCTGACACACCCTTGTAGTTTTCTGGAATGCTCCAAAGACACGAGTCTTACTTCAGGCCTTGGGTAGAACCGATGGGAGCCCAAAGAAGGTTGCTGGGGCATCCAGAGTAGGTACTGGGTTGTTAAGGCTGATATACTTTTACTCTTGTTGTGAGCTGCCCAGAGTTGTGCTCTAAGATGGCAATTCTTTAAATAAAGAAAAATAACTAAGTTCGTTGAAGTGTGACTGGTCCTTGGGCTTGGTTACTTTCGTTTAGTTAGGCTGCTGGAGTGAAAGGATTTAGAATTTATCTTCCTGAGCAGTTCAGTGTCCTGCTTTTGCAAATAAATCTGGGGTTTGAGTCTTATAATTCCAAATGCAGTTACAAAAGTACTGTATGTGGATAAGGTTGTTTTTCCACACCATCTCATCTTCAACTACCAACAACTCTTGCATCCAACTGGCCTTAAAATATTTAAAATACTGTGATCAACAAAGTTCCCCTTCATTTGGCCAGTACGAAAGAAATTGGCCGTCACTCCCTTGCTGAACATTTTTTTAAAAAATTAGTTTATAATATAAAATACAAAACATGCAAAAGAAAATAATGAGAAAGGAAGGGAGGGAGAAAGGAAGGAAGGGAAGGAAGGAAGGAAGGAAGGAAGGAAGGAAGGAAGGAAGGAAGGAAGGAAGGAAAAAGAGTATGGTGAAAGGAAAAAAGAAAGAAAAGGTATTAACTTCGGACTCCCTTTGGTGCAGTAGAATAAGCTAATAGCATTAAACCTCAACTTTTTACATTTCCATAGTAATATAAACTAGCCATTTCTATAACATCAAACCTACTTAATCAGTAAAGTCCAAAATCAAAGTTTCATTTTTTTCCACCTCAAGCACAAAGTCCAGAAATGGTTTCCAAGTAGAAACAAAAGTATTTGTTGGTTTTTTCCCTCCTTAATCAGTCAATTTAGCCATCTCTGCTAACTCCATCAATGTTTGGAGCCATTCATTCATTGTGGGAAGGTCGAGGGACTTTTCTTCCCAATTAATTAATCAAGCTGAGGCTTTAGTCATCCTGAACAAAGTTAAAGAAAATGCACTGGGATTGTTGCTCCCCACACATTTTTTGGTGGCATCCGTTTGTATGCAGCACAGACCTGTAGACTCTAGCTTCTTGGTCTGGCACTGCAGGGAATGCACTCTGGTTGAGAGAAAGAAGAACTAAGGTTTAGGCCAAGAGGGAAGGGAAGGGAAGGGAAGGGAAGGGAAGGGAAGGGGGAGATAACAGACTGCCCCAGGGCTTCTGCATTTCAAATAGAAAGAGTTGTGGCCCGTCAGCAGCCTGTGCAGTTAGTAGCTGGTTCCGACAGTGAGGAGGCTGGTGTGGTGATGCGCCAGCAGCCTGTGCAGCTGGCGTTCGAGTCAGACAATGAGGAGGCTGGAGAAGATGTGGTGCCAGAGGCGGGGATTCAGCCAGGGCCTTCAGAACCTCCAGAAGCTCCCATAAGTGAAGAGGAGGAAGAGGAGGAGCTTCTTCTCAATGCACAAGCGCGCAAAGCTGTTAAAAAGCAGGAGTGGCTCCTCAGGAGGAGGTCTCCTCGAAAGTAAGGCTTGGGGCTAATTGGCCACTCCCCTAGCCTATTTAAGGAAGGACGACGACTGATGCAATTTGCAGGAAACAACTTTGTTCATATTCCTTCGCGTCTTGATTCCAGAAACATTTGATTCAGCTCTTGTTTCTCTCTTGTCAGTTTTCCTGCAAATTGCTTCTGGATATTCTGCCAACCACAGATTACGGTTATCTGAATTACTGTACCTCAGAATTGAGTTATTATTCTTTGGATTCTCGTCGGCTGTTAATGAAGTTAAATTAACAGCCCTTGTTCAGAAAAGACTGATTTAAACTGTACTTGTGTTTGAACAACTACTAAGAAAGCTCATTAGTAGTCTTTAATTAGTAAACTAAGGTTTGTATGGACTTTGTGTGTACTGTGTTCTTTGAGGTTCGTAGCTGGGGCAGAACAGAAAGACTGCCTTTAGCCGGATGTCCAGTGGAGAAATAAATCCACATGAAAACAATGGGAGAAGATCACCCAAGAGCAGAGCTGAATCTAGAAGGTACAAAGAATTCATCCAGAAGATGATGTCTGAGCAGAGTGTTCCTTTATTGCAAAAATGGGTCCGGTACTTCTTTTTCTAAAGAGAAAATAACCTACAGCTACCCCAAAGGTGCTTTTTTCAAGAGGGAACTGGATGTTCTGGTTTTTCTATGAAGATGTTTTGCTTCTCATCCAAGAAGCTTCTTTAGCTTCTTGGAAGAGGAGTGAAACGTCTTCAAAGAAAAACCAGAAAGTCCAATTGCCTCTTGAGAACGCACTTTTGGGACAGCAGTGAAATCCTACTGGTTTGCATCGGTTCGTGCGAACCGGTTGTGATAAAAGCTACCGTTTTGGGAGAACCGGTAGTAAAAAGCCCCTCCCAGTTCCTCCAAACTGGTATTTCCGACGATCAGCTGTGCCACGCGATTTAAAATTGTTAGAAAGCAGGAAATCCTGTTTTCTAGTGAATCTAAAATGCGCGGCACAGCTGTTCCTCCCCTTGCTGTTATACTTACCTTCCCAAGCCTTTGGCATGTACTGCGCATGTGCGCACCATGTGTTCGGTGTGCACTGTGCATGTGCGCGCATGCAGCGGATGTTTGGCGCGCACTGTGCATGCACAGCCAGTAAACCGGTAGAAAACCGGTTCAGATTTCACCACTGCTTTGGGACCACCATGAACCTGGATGACTGAGAACTTCCATAGACATTAAACTACAGAATATAGTTACAACTTACAACGGTTCATTTAGCGACCATTCGAAGTTAAAACGGCACTGAAAAAAGTGACTCGTGGCCATTTTTCACACTTACAACCGTTGCAGCATCCCTTATGGCCACGCGATCAAAATTTAGATCCTGGGTGACTGATTCGTGTTTTATGACGATTGCAATATCCTGTGGTCATGCGATCATTTTTTGACCTTCTGACAAGCAAAGTAAATGGGGTAGCCAGATTAACTTGACAGCTGTGTTACTAATTTAACAACTGTGGCAATTCACTCAACAACTGTGACAAGAAAGGCAGGGGTGGGTTCCACTTAATCTTTACTACCAGTTCGCAGCAGGATCGCATGCTCTTCTGCGCATGCACACATCACCAATGATGATGTCGTGCCGGGTGGGCGGAGCCTCCTGCAGGTTTTATTATCAGTTCTATAGAACCGGACAGAACCGGGAGCAACCCATCACTGAAGAAAGGTCGTAAAACGGGGCAAAACTCACTTGGCAAATGTCTCGCTTAACAAGAGAAATTTTGGGCTCAGTTGTGGTCGTAAGTCGAGGGCTACCAGTATGTAAAGTCATCATAATTCCAAAATAAATACCTCACGTTATGACAAAATGCAGCTTCCTGCCCTTTGCGCTGTTTGTTGCTTTCATTCAGTTTTCTGTAGTGCAATTATGGATATACAGAATTTATTGTTTATTTAATGTGTGTAAAGATACTTGGCCAGACAAGGAACAATGGATGGAAACTGAACAAGGAGAGATTCAACTTTGAAATAAGGAGAAATTTTCTGAGAGTGAGAACAATCAACCAATGGAACAGAAGTTGCCTTCGGAAGTTGTGGGAGCTTCATCACTGGAAGCTTTCAAGAAGAGACTGGACTGCCATTTTTCAGAAATGGGGTAGAGCAGTGGTTCCCAACATGGGACCTACACCCCACAGAGGGGCAATTTGATTTTTAATGGGGGCAATTTAGAACCTTGTTTAAATCAAGTTAATGGCCTTTTAGGCTTCCTCCGAGTGAGTAGGAGTTCACTTTTTGAATAGTAAGAATTACAAGTATATGTCACTGGGGGGGGGCGGTATCAGGATTTTAAAGATGCTTAGGTGGGGCATGGCCAAAAAAAAAGGTTGGGAACCACTGGTGTAGTGTCTCCTGCTTGGATGCGTGTGGGTGGGGTGGGGGGTGGACTAGATGACCTACAAGGTCCCTTCCAACTCTGTTAACAGCCAATAGCAAACTATCATAATTAGCTTTCCAGTTGTAGTTTGCAGCCAGCCACTTTTGCTGCCTGCTCTTTCATTCAACCAGTGGAATCAAAGTATTATTGAATTGAGCACATGTTGGGCCTGGAGAAGACTGGAAGCTTTTATCTCTGATTGTCTGGATCTATTTAGCAGAGACCGGATTTTGTGTGTCAGTACAGGTTCTCTTTCCTAAATTAACACGAGCCTCTTTAAAGACCGCCAAAATCTCCTGGATTTAGGATGAAAACACTTAAACTCCTGCAAGGTTTGGCGATAGATAGAACACTGACATCTGATCAGATTTCAATAAATGAGCAAAGATTTTTTTTTCTTTTCGGTTAAAAATAAAATCCTTAAAAAATGTTGGCTCTCGGGGTGAATTATGTCTTCCGCCCTGCCAAATTGGGGTATCAGCAAGCTTTGACAGGGCAGCTCATCTGTCTGAAACTCTTTGCATAGTTTTTGTAGAAGTTTCTTCCTTTGCATTGCAATCAAATCGCGTCTAGAGCACCCTTGAATGCACGTCTCGGGGAAGGAAGGAAGCCGAGAGTTTCAGTTTCTCATTGTGAATTTTGTGGCAAGCCAAGCATATTATTTATTTAACTTTCTGTGATGGCATTGGCGAGGAGGTCTGGCTTAATTTAAACCTGGACTCACTGATCTGGTTGCTTGGGAAACGAAAGTGCCTGCGGAGTATTGACATGAGGTGGCAAGAGCTTAATGGAATCCCAACTGTTTGGTAAAACATGCTCAGAACATGGAAGACAGGAATGTTGTGATGCTAATTCTGTAAACCACCAGGGCCTGATGTGCAAGACTTGCCTTTGACAATTATTAAACTATGTCCAGGGGTTTTGCCTGCAGATCCTCCAAAAATGTCTCAGTATTTGAATACTTCTTTCTAGCTAGCATTGTCCCTGTAATTCTCAGCTGGCAAAGGGCTTATAAATTAGGAATGTATTCATTGATTTATGAAAGTTTGACGTTGCCTCAATCCAAATGGATTCTAGATGCATAATAAAATGCAATAATAATAATGCAGAAACCTAGATATTAAGCAAGATGTAATAATTAGAAGAAGGGGTGAAGTGGCTCAGCAGTTAAAGACGCTGAATTGTCAGCTGGAGAACTGACAGACCGGGTTTGAGACCGAGTTCTGCGCAACGGAGTGAGTTCCCGTTCCTTTCCCCAGCTCCTGCTCATCTAGCAGTTTGAAAGAAGGCAAATGCAAATAGACAAATAGGTACCATTTAGGTGGGAAGGTAACAGTGTTTTGTGCACCTTTGGTGTGTAGCCATGCTGGCCAGATGACCGTGGAAATTGACTACTCTGGCTTCCTCGGCCAAGAAACAGAGATGGGCATCAAGCCCTAGAGGTGGACACAACTGATAGAGAACCCTTTAGTTTAGAAAAACTAAAACTTGTATATGATGGATCGGGACTCAATCCTGCAAGACATCCAGAAATGTCCGTTCTTTATAGCATTCTGGGAAACCATGAGAATGGGGCCATCTTCACTTCAGCTGCAGGTTCCATAGACAGCTACTCCCACCAAGAGCACCTCTCTAGAATTTCCTTCTCTTGGCCCTTTCTGGCAGGTGTTCTCTGAGGGTCCAGAATGGAAGGCAGATTTGATCATGGGAAAGTGGTTTCTTTAATACCTAAGTCCCAAATTAAAACTAGCAAATTGAATTAAACTTGGAAGTGTAGTGCTAGCCAATGGGAACCCCTGGATTCCTTTCGGGTGCAATCCAGCTACATACATGGATTTAAAGGATATAGAGAAATGCATGGTGAAAAGCAGGCATTTTTCAACTGAATGAGGAGAATTCTAAAACCTAGAACTAAGGAGAAATTTCCTGACAAGTGAGAACAATCAACCAGTGGAACAGAAGTTGCCTTCAGAAGTTGTGGGAGCTTCATCACTGGAGGCTTTCAAGAAGAAATTGGACTGCTATTTGTCAGAAATGGTGTAGAGTCTCCTACTTGGACTAGAACCAATTAACAGGGATCCTGACGAGGATTTTTAACATCTCCCTGTAATTGACTAGAGTCCCATCATGCTTGAAAGCAGCCACAATCATCCCAGTTCTGAAGAAAGCAGCCATAAACAGTCAGAATGATTATAGGCCCATTGCACTGACATCTATAGTGATGAAGTGCTTGAGAGACTGGTCCTACCACACCTCAGGCCCTGTCTTCCACCAAATTTCGATCAACACCAGTTTGCTTATAGAAGCAACAGGTCGACAGGGGATGCCATCGCCACTGCTCTACATATTGCACTGAGCCACCTTGAGAAATCTGGGAATTATGTCAGAATGCTTTTTATAGACTATAAAATCTCGGCCTTTAATACCATCTTACCAGGCATTCTCATTGAAAAACGGACTGGCCTGAATTTCCCTCCCCTCACTTGTGACTGGATCAAAGACTTCCTGACGGATTGTCCACAAACAGTAAGGGTTGGTTCCTTTACATCTTCCACCCTGAAGCTCAGCACAGGCTCCCCTCAGGGCTGTGTGCTCAGCCCCTTCCTGTATTCGCTGTATACACATGACTGCATATCCTCTGATCCATAATAAAGTTTGCAGACGACACAATGGTGCTGGGTCTCATCACTGGATGGGACGAATCAGCATACAGGGAAGAAGTCCAGAAGGTCTCCGCATGGTGCTCAAAAAACAAATACTAGTAAGACAAAGGAGATGGTGCTAGATTTTCAGAAGCCCAGAGAGGAACCTGCCCCACTGTATATCGAGGGGGGCTGTGTGGAGAAGGTTTCCTCTTTTAAATTCTTGGGAGTGCTTATTAGTCAAGATCTCACCTGGAAAAACAACACGTCCCTAGTGATTGGCAAGGCCCAACAGAGATTTCATTTCCTTAGAGTCCTGCGAAAAAACCAGGTGGAACAACGGCTGATGACCTCTTTCTATCGGTCCACGATAGAAAGTGTCCTCACATACTGCATTACAATATGGTACGCTGGTTTAACTGCTGCGGACCGGAAGGCACTATGGAGAGTGATCAGTTCGGCACAAGAAACCGTGGGTTGCCCTCTAACACCACTGGATGACATCACCAGGTCTCGCTGCTTTAGCAAACTAAGGAAGATACTCAGAGATAATTCACACCCTGGTCAGTGTCTCTTTGCACTTCTACCATCGGACAGAATACATCGAAGCAGAGCCGGCCCAACAAATAGGTTTAAAAATAGTTTCTATCCTTGGGATGTCAGACTCTTAAACACAACCACAATCACTCCACGCACACGTGGAAACTTATGACTAGTTTTTCTTTTTCTTTTTCACCCCTACTTACTTGCACAGGGATTATTTTTTATATTATTTATGTTGTTTGTATTTTTTGTCATGGGTTGCACCAGTGAGGCTAAAACCAATTTCGTTGTATACATGTTGTACCATGACAATAAAGGCTATACTATATAAGACCTCCAAGGTTCCTCCCAACTCTGTTGATGTTCTATGTTCTATTTATTAGCAAAGCACTGTCTGTCCTTGATGTGTCTTTCCTTGAAATCTTTACCCATGGTTCTTGTCAAGTGAGCAGGAGCCCCATGGGACATAATTCTTGCTGGATTCTATGATTGAAAGCATCCATCTCAATGGGCGTTCAGTTGAATGGGCTCCCTCCAAATGCAAAGACGATGGAGTCAGGGGACGGTTAAGGGAGGATTTTCAAGTCCGTTGCGAAGAGAACCGCTCAAACTTTCTGTGGCTGAAATGAAACAGAGCAGGAGTAGATAAGGTTCCCTTCATCTGGTTCAGCTCAAAGTTTTCACTTGCAGCCCCTGATGTATTGCTCAGTAGGAAACCTTACCAGAGGCCACACTTATCCATGGATCCTTATTAAGTGCATTTTTATCCCTTATCCAGGGCTGTTAATGGTGTCTCTTTAATAATTCCTTTCAGCAAAGCCAACTGGGAGTTACTGTAGTCTTAAGTATGTAAGAGATTTTTATTAACGGCTCACATTCGGAGCTGTTAACATAACCTCTTGACAGAAAGCATTTGATGTGCCTCCTACACAGAAGGATACAGTTCAGATGTAGACCCAAGAGGAGATTGGTATTAGTCTATGGCATCCAGAAATAAAGAGGGGCTTAGTAGCCCCTATACCAACTAACATGTTTTGTTAAAACGTATCAGCAGCTCATGCCTTTTAATATGATCGGTTAGTCAGAAAAAGTGCTATCAGAGTTCCAATTTTTCCCAGTTCCCATGTTCATTCTGTAACATGGATGAGGATGTACTGCGTCTTTCCTCAGGAACATGGAGATTGGAAACTAACCAAGGAGAGAAGCAACCTAGAACTAAGGAGAAATGTGCTAACAGTGAGAGCCATCAACCAATGGAACAGCTTGCCTTCAGAAGTTGTGGGCGCTCCATCATTGGAGGCTTTCAAAAAGAGATTGGGCAACCACTTGTCTGATATGGCATACTGTAGAGTCTCCTGCTCAAGCAGGGGGTTGGACTAGAAGACCTCCAACTTTATTATTCTATTTGTTGTGTTCTGTTCTATGTTTTTTTTAATGTGGATGGAAAAACAGTTGTCCTGATGTGGCTGTTCCCCAACCTCAAAATTACCACAAAGATAAGGAGTCTGGAAGGGGTGTGATGGTTGAGCTTTGTCAACTGAAAACTGACAGCCCAGGTTCGAGACCCGAACTCTGCATGACGGGGTGAGCTCCCGTTCTTGCTCCAGCTCCTGCCCATCTAGCAGTTCAAAAGCATGCAAATCCGAGTAGATAAATAACTACCACTTCGCTGGGAAAGTAACAGCACTCTGTGTGTCTTTGGTGTATAGTCATGCTGGCCACATGACCATGGAAAATGTCTTTGGACAATGCTGGCTCCTTTGGCTAAGAAACAGACTGAGCACTGCCCCCTAGAGTTGGAAAGGACTAAACAGGGGAAACCTTTACCTTTAAGGTGTCTGGGATGCTTTGTTTTCTATTACAGTAGCTCAGAAGCATGTTTTTGAATCACCACTTAGGGTACAAAGCCCTCAATAGTGGAGCATGTTGAAAAAAAGAAAGATAATACAGTCACGCAAGTGTCAAGTCCTCATTTTCCAAATAAGTGTGCAAATGCTTTAACATGATGAGTATTAAGAATCTATAAAACAGCAATTTTTAAATCATAAATCAGCAATCAGATGTGAAAAGTTTCCAGCCTTTTTTCCAGCCGAAACCAGTTGTTAAATTGCTAGCTGGCCCCGCCCTGCCCCTCCCTGCCCCGCCCCTTCCAGAAATCCCTACATGTCCTGTTTTGGCTCCCAGGTAAGTGCAGGGATGCCTACTAAGCCCAAAACGGGGCACGGGGGTGGGGCGGTGTGCTCCCCCCCGGCCTGTTTTTCCTCCCAGGGGGGTGCAGGAGGCCGAGTGCTGCCTGTCACACACCCCTGGCCACTCCCACCATGGCCACGCCCCCCCAGCCGGTCATTAGGGAAGAGAAACGGTTGTTAAATTATTTGAATCCCACCACTGGGTAAGATAAATATTGCAGGACCAATACAGGTAGTCCTTGACTTACAACATATGTATGAACATATATGTATATGTATGTACATACACGTACACACACACATACATTCTTTTGAGAATGTATTTAATTTGTTAATGTGTGCCAGAAAAAAGGGAATGTACATAACATAATAAATATTATGTTAAGCTATGCTATGCTATGCTATGCTATGCTATTTTCTCGTCTCTCCTCTCCTCTCCTCTCCTCTCCTCTCCTCTCCTCTCCTCTCCTCTCCTCTCCTCTCCTCTCCTCTCC
>WNWU01000063.1:7429534-7453616 GCA_012654045.1 Ptyas mucosa | reverse complement strand
TATCTATCTATCTATCTATCTATCTATCTATCTATCTATCTATCTATCTATTGCCATATATATGCAAGCTTTGGTGTATTTGGGTCTTTTCCCATGTAAGATTGAGAGTATCTTGGCAACGTTTTGACGAGGTCTCACTCGTCATCTTCAGGCTGGTGTCTTCGGCTTCATGCTTGCGTGAGGAAAGCGTGATTGGAGCTGCCGTCTCTCTATAAATACTGGTGGGGAGGTGTGGGGTGCTGGCTTTGTTGCTGTGAGCGGGTTGGTTGCCTGTGTTGTTACATCATGGTTAGTTGATGGAGATATTTGCAGATTAGTCAGCTGTCAGCTGACATATATGTATATATGAAGTGTTTTTCTATCGAGGCACCTGGTCTACCCCAACATATAGGAGGGAGCATACTGCTTCCCTTTCGCCTTTCAGCGCCAATCCAGGAGCCCTCAAGCAGTCGCATCCACGACAAACCATTTTTATACCAAATGTATATTTCGCTGATAAAGAAATAAAGGGAGACTAGTATAGATCTATTTCAAGCTATTTAGCTCTCATCAGCTAGCCAAAGGGAGCAGAATGCTCCCTCTCACATGTTGGGGTAGACCAGGTGCCTTGATAGAAAAACACTTAATCTCTCCCCTGGCTCAAGCTGATGAAGGGAGGAGAACTTGTGGCTCGGAGGTTAATACAACTGCCTAATATGCAGGCAGCCCTAATTCGAATAACGGTATGGCTTGCTGATGAGAGCTAAATAGCTTGAAATAGATCTATACTAGTCTCCCTTTATTTCTTTATCAGCGAATATAAATTTGGTATAGATATATATATGATCTCAAGAGCAGGATTTGGAGGCTTCCTTGACTTCTGAAACGCTTTGGAGCTTGAATTACAAACTTACTGAAGTTAATGGGAAGTGCCCAGCAGCATAGCAGGAGAAATTTCGGATGGGTTAATGTATGTTGTGTTCACTTGAATGGTTTTCTCTATGCTTACATAGATGGCTGCCGTTACCATTAGTGTACCATCAAAAGTGTTTACGTTCATTAAGTGTTCTTTTTGATAGCCACCAGACTTCGGAAGTAGGGTGTTTTGACAATATTTGAAGCTCCAAACTCCTGTCACACTTAACTGTTTGACGTTTTGTTTCTTCCTAACAAACTCAGGCTCCATCTGTCTACCTGATGGTAGGGATGTCTCCCCATAGGATTAGCTGTGCTTAAAAGCTGAAACGTGAATATTGGTTTGGCAATGTGAGATTTCCTTGAACTGAAGAGTTCAGTTCTTACGTTCCTCTTCCTTTAAGGCACTTCACAGACACTAGAATTTATCAAGAAGGTTGAGCATCATGTTCCGAAGCAGAATTCCCTACAGCCATGGAAAGCTGCCATGGGCAGTGGTTTGAATGAGCTCATCTTCTGCTTTCAGGAATCTTGACCTTACGGGTCTAATTCAGCCCGTTCTCCAAATAAACACTGCCCTGTACAGCCCCTCTTTGAGCTGTGGTTACTCTACCAGTCTGGCTTGGATCAGGGAGCAGCCATATTCCGTGGCAGGTTCCATATGGACCTTTGGAAAACCCTGCAGTGACGCAGTAGTGGGTTTCAATTTAGTTTGCTACCGGTTTGCTCGTGCGTGCGCAGAAGCATCTGGGCGGGTGGGCGGAGCTTCCCACTGCCGCTGCTACCGGTTCACCCGATCCGGGGCGAACCGGTAGCAACCCACCACTGCAGTGACACCAAAGGAAAAGATGGGGTGCTTCCTTCCATTTATTATTAGGGTGTTGAGTGTAGCCAGTTTCCTTCTTATATGCTAAAAATAATGAAAAATCAGACCACTGAATTTCAGTTCTGTAACTCTGGCTTTCTCGGAATCGCAAAGAAGGGAGTATATGCACCTTGTGCAGTTTGGTCTATAGATTGACCAGACTAGTTTGACTGGACTAGGTTAGAGGTCAAGTGGTGGTCATTGTCAGATAAAAGGAGACTAATACTACAAAATACAGAATTTTAAGTAGAGATTAAAAAACCCTAAAATAAAGAAATTCGAAGGAATACAGATCTCTCCATACCATCATGTCCATGTGGGTATTGGTCAACTTTGCAAAGTTACACCACCCTTATTCCTCTTCCTCTTCTCTTCTCTTCTCTTCTCTTCTCTTCTCTTCTCTTCTCTTCTCTTCTCTTCTCTTCTCTTCTCTTCTCCCCTTCCCTTCCCTTCCCTTCCCTTGCCTTCCCTTTCCTCTCCTCTCCTCTCCTCTCCTCTCCTCTCCTCTCCTCTCCTCTCCTCTCCTCTCCTCTCCTCTCCTCTCTTCTCATCTCTTCTGGTTTCTTTACTCTTTTCTCTCTTCTGATCTTGTTTTCTCTTTTCTCTTTTGGTCTCTTCCCTCTTTTTCCTCTCTTCTCCTCTCTTCTCCTCTCCTCCTCTCCCCCTCTCCCTCCTCTCCTCTCCTCTCCTCCCCTCTCCTCTCTTCTCCTCTCCTCCTTCCCCCCTCTCCCTCCTCTCCTCTCCTCTCCTCTCCCAAGCTGCAGTTTTCCATATCCTGAGGTCTTCACCAGATGGGCCTGGTGGCGTCCATCATGGTCAAACCTCTCACTTAATCCCTTTTAGTAATGTAGAGAAAGGGAAGACCAGCATTGCTTTCTCTAAGGACACAGTGATAATCATGCTGGACCAATTTGGGCCCATGGATCACTAGCCTAGCCAAAGGATGCTACAGTATGCTAGGGGTCCATTCCAAGGATGCTCAAGCTGTCTAGGCAAGACAGGATCTGTAATCTACATGCACTGCCTTGCAAGTGAGCAAATTGCTATCTAAATCCCACAGCTGGGAGGAGTCATTAAGCTACTCACATGGATTCTGGATCTACTTTAGATTCCTGTTCGGCAAATAGCAAACATGACACCTATCAACTTTTTTTTTTAAATGCTGCATATCTCCAGTGCGTTTTCCACCCACAAACGGCCCCAAGTCTTATATTTTGCAGATTAAACCTGCCTCTTCCTCTCTGCTGCTGTGTTGTAAAAATGGTCAGACTGTGTAGCTGAATGTTCTCCTTTTTTATGATTTTCCCCCCCTTGGTGATGATGCCTATCAGTCATTGTTTCAGCTTGCTGTTTCCTATTTGGCTTAGACTTCTCAGTTCACTCGAGCATTTTAAAGTTTTACTTTGCTGCTAATCTCTTATTAAATGTTTGTGTTGGTGTCTTGTTTCCTTTAAGCGTGTTTTTAAAAGACTTGTGTTGCTTTCTGAGGCATGAGAGTAGCAAATGGGTTTAACTCCCCGGTAAGCCCTGCTACGTTCTGTAGAAATTGCTCAGCGTGATATGAAACATCTTTAGTCAGCAATTAAATCACATTGAATTATACTTACATCCCAGTATTTATTTGCAGTGGCTGTAATTTATTTTTCAGGCCAACGAGTGTCACAGCAACTA
Organism: Ptyas mucosa; assembly: GCA_012654045.1. Taxonomy (NCBI): domain Eukaryota; kingdom Metazoa; phylum Chordata; class Lepidosauria; order Squamata; family Colubridae; genus Ptyas; species Ptyas mucosa. Next base: position 7,450,186 of record WNWU01000063.1, on the reverse strand, counting down.
GGAACCTTTTAAAAGGGAATAAAAGCTCCCATTAGATTTAGGATCGTATAAAACATGCTAAAACACAAAGCAACTAAAACATATCATGACGAGCTCATGAGCAAATAAAAGATTAACTAACCCTTAGATTTATAGACAGGGCATCTGTTAGAGGGCACTGAAAGTTGCACTCTTCTCTGGATTTTCACCCGAGACCAAAAGCTGATCAGATCTAGCCTGGATGGATGAGAATTCAGAAGATAGACTTCTGTGATGCTCTTTTTGCTTTAATTAATTTAATTTAATTTAATTAATTCAATTTGTGTGCCGCCCCCCTCCGAAGACTCAGGGCGGCTCACAATACATTTAAAAACATTATAAAAAACATTTAAGAATTAAAAACATAAAAAACATTAAAACTCATTCACACCATTCATGGCCGGATCTCGCCGGATCGCAAGAGCGAGATCAATGGCCCCAGGCCTGCCGGAAAAGCCAGGTCTTCACTGCTTTTCGGAAAGCCAATAGGGTGGGAGTGGTCCGGACCTCAGGAGGTAACTGGTTCCAGAGAGCTGGGGCAGCCATAGAGAAGACCCTCCCCCGTGGGCCCGCCAGCTGGCATTGTTTAGCTGACGGGACCCGGAGGAGACCAATTCTGTGGGATCTTACTGGTCGTTGGGAATTATGCGGTAGAAGGCGGTCTCGAAGATAACCTGGCCCTGAGCCATGTAGGGCTTTAAAGGTAATAACCAACACCTTGAATTGTGACCGGAGACCAATAGGAAGCCAGTGCAGCTCACGGAGAATTAGTGTAATGTGGGTGTGCCTAGATGGACCCACGACAGCTCGTGTGGCTGCGTTCTGTTTAAAAGAAATGTAATCTGAAGGGCTCAGGAGAACAGAACAGAGCAGAATAACAGTATTAGAATGGACTTTCAGGGTCTTCTAGTCCAATTCCATGCTCAAGGAAGAGACCCTGTACAATTTCTGATAAGTGGCTGTCCAAGCTGTTCCACTGGTTGATTGTTCTCACTGTCAGGAAAGCCCTCCTAAATTCTAGATTGCTTTTCTCCTTGATTAGTTTCCATCCATTGTTTCTTGTCTTGCCTTCAGGTGCTTTGGAGAATAGCTTGACTCCCTCTTCTCTGTGGCAGCCCCTGAGATATTGGAACACTGCTATCATGTCATCCCTGGTCCTTCTTTTCACTGGACTAGACCAGGGGTGAAATCCAGCAGGTTCTGACAGGTTCTGGAGAACCGGTAGCGGAAATTTTGAGTAGTTTGGAGAAGCGGCAAATACCACCTCTGGCTGGCCCCAGAGTGGGGTGGGAATGGAGATTTTGCAATATCCTTCCCCCAGGATGGGGAAGGAATGGGGATTTTGCAGTATCCTTCAACCAGGAGTGGGAGGGAATGGGGATTTTGCAGTATCCTTCCCCTGGAGTTCTTCCCCTGGAGATTCCAAAAGATCTCCTGTATGGAGAATTAGTGCAGGGAAAGCGCCTCAGAGAGAGAACACAGCTGCGATATAAGGATATCTGTAAGAGGCCCTGGGAATGGACATTAACAACTGGGAAACCTTGACCTCCGATCGTTCAGCTTGGAGGCTAAAGACGCAGCATGGCCTTCTCCAATTCAAAGAGACACTTGTTCGGCAGGCCGAGGCAAAGAGGCAGTCCCAGAACCAACGAAATCTGGGGGCTGGGCAGGGGACAGAATGTATCTGCCCTCAGTGTGAAAGGGATTGCCACTCTCAAATTGGCCTTTTTAGTCACACCAGATGCTGTTCCAGAGCACGATACCATAGTCTCTTGAGACTGAAGGATGCCAATGAATCCCCTGGAGTGGGGTGGGAATGGAGATTTTGCAGTATCCTTCCCCTGCCATGCCCACCAAGCCACGCCCACCAAGCCACACCATGCCCACCAAGCTACGCCCGCAGAATTGGTAGTAAAAAAATTTGGATTTCATAGTGGACTAGACATACTCAATTCCTACAACCCGTTCTTTGGTAGAAATATTTCATTAATACTTAGGTTCTTGCAAGTCTTATCAAGATGATCATATTAGTCTGTTCTGTTATGGTACAACATTTCAAAGGCTCAAATCAGAAACTTTGCAACTGAGCGGGATGTTTTCAGGAATGTAAACAACTTTGAGGACAGGGCATATCTGCTAAGGGGAGTATAACTGGGGAAAGACGTTTTGTGCCTTTGAGATAGTAGCTTTCCATGGGAATGGTAGAGCAAAGTGTCTGGCGCACAACAGATTACCTAGTGCCCTTTACTGGAGAAGCTAAAAGAGAGCCTGGAATCATTTGGGCTCCAGCAAAATCTCTACCTTAAGTGTTGCATTTCAGATTGTTCTCCCTCATCCCGTCAAATTGAGTTTCTGAAAAGAAGTAAATGTGGATCTTTTAATCCAAGTAGCTGGATTATTTATTTTATTTTATTTATTTCGTCAAGCATGTATTAGATATCAGGTACAAGTCTAAACATGATTATGAATACATGAAATAGATGTTGTGACCTAAGGCCCAAGTCGGTATTATCAGATGCAATCAGTTCTAAACAAACAGAATTTATTAGAACAGCTGAGAATTAACTCATTCTCAGCGTAGTTCAAACTAAATCAAAACAAATTCTTCATAACACAATTCTTCAGCCTTATCACCAACCTTGGCCTACTTTGGCAACCAGCCAAAGGCTTTTCTTGGCAAAAGTTCAGAAGCAGAAGACGCCGACAAGAAATAAATGCAGCAAGACAAGAAACAAATCTATCAACGTTGTTTTCCGACAAAGAGCCCAAGAGCCATTGCTGGTCTTTTAAGCCTTATGGGAGGGGCCAATCATCTCTTGGCCTTACTCCCGAGTCGTCCTTTTTGCTTTAGCTGCTCTTGCCTTCTGGTAGCTTTTCTCATCCGTGCACTAGGAACAGGCTTCTCCTGTTCCTCTGCCTCTCTGCTGTCAGCTCTGGAGGCTCAGGAGTCCGCACATCACTCCCAGATGGCCCCGGCCCCATCTCTGCCTCCAATGCAGAGTCCTCATCCGGGCCTTCCCCAGCCTCCAGGACTGGCCCATGTTCTTCCTTAGCCTCCTCACTGCCCGAATCTGCTGCCAGTTCCACAGGCTGCTGGCGGACCACAACAATAGATACGAATAAAAGGAAACATTGGGACAGGGACAGTACGCACGCTTATGCATGCCCCTTAAAGACCTTTTCGGAATGGGGTGAGGTCGACAGTAGACAGTCTAAGGTTAAAGTTTTGGGGGTTTGGAGAAGAAACCACAGAGTCAGATAGTGAATTCCAGGCATTGACCACTCTGTTACTGAAGTTGTATTTTCTGCAGGCAAGTTTGGAGCGGTTTACCTTGAGTTTGTATCTATTGTGTGCTTGTGTATTGTTTCGGTTGAAGCTGAAGTATTCTTTGACAGGTAGGACATTGTAGCAGATAATTTTATGTACTATGCTTAGGTTGGACAGAAGATGGTGAAGTTCTAAATTGTCTAAGGCCAAAATTTCAAGTCTGGTGGCATAAGGTATTCTGTTGCAAGCAGAGGAGTGGAGGACTCTTCTCGTGAAATATCTGGACTCGTTCGATTGTATTGATGTCCAATATGCAGTGCAGGTTCTGGACAGATGAGCTGTATTCAAGAATTGGTCTAGCAAAAGTTTTGTATGCCTTAGATTACTTCCTCCAGTTTACTCTTTTATCATTGCGTAGTCCATGGAATTATGGTTGATTGTGCGTAGGTCCAAGATGTGATGAAATCCAAGTTAGGTCTATTCATCTTGGCCTATGCTGACTTCTTTCTGTCCTTAGGGAAGGCGGTCAGCTGTTGCTAAGATCAGATGACTCTCTTAACAAGAAACTGCTGTGAATGATGAAGAAATCCAATCTCCATTGCAACTGGGAAGGCCTCAACTTCCGTTGCCAAAGGGGGCTGCCCCTGCGATGACCGCATCTCTCTGCAACAAATTGAGGCGGATGCATCTCAAAAAGAATTGAACCTGCCTTTTTGAAAAGTTGCTCCGGCTTGAAAGAATTGGCAGAAGGTGCTCTGGAGCCCATTTTGGCAACTGAACCTGAAATGCTTCACACACAGCCCTGATGGTTATCTAGACCATCTCCTCTCTGGGGCTTAATTTCTTAAAGCACCTGAGTGAAAAGATGCTAAACCACACTGGCTTGTTTGGAAAATTTGATATCCCCAGGAAGAAGATCTTTTTAAACATCTGAAACCCTTTGTAGTTTTATAATTTTCCAGCTGCAGGGATTAAGCCTATAGATTATGTCAGCGTGGTATGATTTTAATTAAAATGCTGTTATTTCTGACTTTTGCCATTAGTTTTTCAAGCAAAAGCAGACATCTATGAACGCTGAACTGTCGAAGCTTTCCTAATACCCTTCAAAGCTCTCTAAAACAATCATCCGCATCAGGGGTGGGTTCTAAAATATTTTACTACGGGTTCTGTGGGCGTGGCTTATTTTGTGGGCATGGCTTGATGGTCATGTGACAATTCTTTAGGATTTAGCAGAGGTACTGGTCTACCAGGCTTTTAACTGCTTGCAGAGCTGTACGGATCCACCCATTTGTTCTTGGAACGTCCCGGTCTACCCGTTTGTTTTTCAAGCGTCCTGGTCTACCCATTTCTGGAGGCACCGGTCTACCACCACACTGTCTTTTAACACTGATCAGTTGTAGGGAGGCCCTTTGAAGCCCCGTCCTTCTAGCCATCAGCCGGGACTCGGGAGGCAGCGAATAGATTAGTGGCGGGGCCAAATAAAAGGTAAGAATAATGCGGGCAGGGCAGGAGGGCCCAGCTCCCGAACAAAGAGAACCGGTTCGGTGATGTCATATTGTCACCGCTACCGGTTCGGTGGAACCAGGCCGAACCGGGAGGAACCCACCACTGATCCATATCAGTATCAATGTTCCCATTTCAACATGCATGGGGAGGGGGGGAGGAATTGATGTTTATTTTACCACAATTGTTCATTTAATTAGCCCAAGTTTAAGGTCTCGCTACCAGGCCCGTTAATTACCTATGGCACAAAATAATGAATTTCGTTTACCTTCCCATACTTTGCAGGTTGAATGGATTTTTATTGGTTGACGTTCTATAATTGTCTGTTCATTGATAACGCTTAATCCATTTTCGCTTTTAAATAGTCTTGGTGACTTACTTCGTATATATATATTTTTGATAATGCCAACAATAATGATGATTGACAATCAATAATGAGCGCCGGCAATAAACCGGGCTCTTAAAAAGATCATGCTTTTTTCCCCCCTACAGAGCCACACCTGCATGAGATAGAGAAGAAAATGAAGAGTGCAAAAATAATAGGCACTAAACAAGCTGGCATATTTAATTGGACATGGAGACCAAGCAGATACACCCTTAATCTGAGTGCTAGCTGAAAGTTTTGGAAGGGTAAACTCGGGGAGATATATTAGAAGAGGATTTCTTTTCTCTGGCATCTTTTTGCTCCAAGTTGATATGGTGGTTTGATTTCCCTCCTTTTATGCCTCAGGAATGCAGGCTGGTCTCCAGGGGTGTGGGGAGCACCTTGGAGCAGAGTGGAGAAAATATTCAGTTCTCCTCCACTTTGCTTAGTCATTGCTTCCTTCTAAATCTCTCTGCTCTGAATTTGGTTTTGATAGCAACTTCCAAGACTCCTGAGTCCGGTGTTCTTTTAAGGTAGAAAAAGCTTGATGTGGGTCTTAAACTCAATGTGCAATGCAATTAAAAATGGCCTCCCTGTTGGGTGATTGAGTGTTCCTTAGGACCGTTCCCCTGCTGTGTTTCAGGCTAAGTCCTCAAAGTGTCCTATAATAGACTTGGGTACAAAAAAGTGGGTCATAATTGGACCATTTTAAGAGCAGAGCCTACTCTTTACTTTGAACGTCCAACAGCTGTGGAAAAGTGTTCTTTGTAATATTGCTCTTAAAGTCTTCCTTAAAGCCAGCTAGACTCCTAATGACTCTGTAGAGATGATTGCATGGTTTTCTTAGCTAACCCAATACTCATACCACCTTGGTCTCTCAAGTGGGGTCTCCACTCAGATGCCCCTTCGTTCATTTCTCAGTCCCATCATTAGAAATCAGAAACAACGTTGCTATTCTATTTTCTGTTTGATAACTGAATTTTTTTTTTTTAATTTGATTGACATGCCGCCCTTCTCCGGAGACTCAGGGCGGCTTACAATGCGCTAAGCAATAGCCTTCATACTTTTTGTATATTTATACAAAGTCAGCTTATTGCCCCCACAAACTGGGTCCTCAATTTACCTACCTTAGAAAGGATGGAAGGCTGAGTCAACCTTGAGCCTTGGTGAGATTCAAACCTGCAATAATTGCAGGCAGCTGATGTTAATAACAGGGCTTTAGACCACTGTACTATCCAAGGCTCTGGATTTGATGTATGGATGGATAGTCGGTCCCTTTATTTTGTTTTAGCTGTTCTGTAGGAAAGTAATGGATTCATAATGTTAAGAGTCCAAATTCTTGGAAGTTGGAGTCAGTCTAGGCTGAACATTATCATATGTTATCATATGTTATCATATGAACATTATCATATGTTCATAGGAGCCTGAGTGGCGTAGCAGGCTAATGCCTCCTATTAAGGCAGCATTTAACATCCAGCTGCCTGCAATTACTGCGAGTTCTAATCTCACCAGGCTCAAGGTTGACTCAGCCTTCCATCCTTTCTAAGGTGGGTAAAATGAGGACCCTGTCTGTGGGGGCAATAAGCTGACTTTGTATAAATATACAAAAGTACGAAGGCTATTGCTTAACGCATTGTAAGCCGCCCTGAGTCTCCGGAGAAGGGCGGCATATAAATATAAATAAATAAATAAAATATGGTCTAAAGGCCTGAACTGGACTGTTATCTTTGGCTTCTACTTCTGGTTTTCAACCAAGAAGCAACATTAAAGCACAGCTGCTGTTTGTTGGACCTGGCAACTTTTGGGTTTTGATCTATAACAATAGCACTTAGACTTATATACCGCTTCACAGTGCTTTACAGCCCTCTCTAAGCGGTTTACAGAGTCAGCCTATTGCCCCCAATAATCCGTGTCCTCATTTTACCGACCACAGAAGGATGGAAGGCTGAGTCAACCTTGAGCCTGGGGAGAATTGAAATACTGGCAGTCTGCAGAATTAGCCTTCAGTGCTGCATTCTAACCACCGCAACACCACAGCTCTTTAGAGCTATTGAGATGCTGTTTTAGGAAACAATAGAATATAGAATAACAGAGTTGGAAGGGACTTTGGAGGTCGTCTAGTCCAACTCCTAGCTTAGGCAGGAAACCCTACACCACTTCAGACAAATGGTTATCCAATCTCTTCTTAAAAACTTCCAGTGTTGGAGCATTCACAACTTCTGGAGGCAAGTTGTTCCACTGATTAATTGTTCTAACTTTCAGGAAATTTCTCCTTAGTTCTAAGTTGCTTTTCTCCTTGATCAATTTCCACCCATTGCTTCTTGTCCTGCCCTCAGGTGCTTTGGAGAATAGCTTGACTCCCTCTTCTTTGTGGCAGCCCCTGAGACATTGGAACACTGCTATCATGTCTCCCCTAGTCCTCCTTTTCATCAAACTAGACATACCCAGTTCCTGCAGCTGTTCTTTAGATGCTTTAGCCTCCAGGCCCCTAATCATCTTTGTTGCTCTTCTCTGCACTCTTTATAGAGACTCAACATCGTTTTTACAACGTGGCAACCAAAACTGGATGCAGTATGAATTGTGTGAATCCATTATGTCCATTATATCATGGGATCCACTATATTATGAAACGTGTGAATCCATTATGTCTTCCTGTGTTTGTGTGTGTGTGAATCCTGGCTCTTTTGGATTTGATTTATCATATTGAGAATCAGATAGGAAGGAATTGAATCATCTTGTCTGGACTGAAGGTTTTATGGGGCATTCATCATAATATTGCTGTGAGGATGTCCGGGAGACTAGACCTAGGCAATCAAGAGACAGAAGGTGAGTCAATTGGCAGCTTATTTTATAACTCGGAGAGAAATCTGCGGAGTCTCGAGATAGTTCAAAGACTCTCTGCCTTAATTAACTCACATAAAAGGAAAGACGGCTTTTCTCTGACAGTTTCCAAGATTTTGCATTTATCCCAGGCCAGCATGAAAGAGGCCTCACTGGAGCCCATAATACTTTCTTCCTTCTTCTAGCTGGGATGTGGGCCTTAAGCTCCTCTGTTGTCCCTGGATTCCTGTCTGCAGTGAGGAGAGAGCAGGGCGGAGTGGGGGTGGGGGGTTGGAGGAATGCAGCTTTTTCCCACCACTCTCCCCCACCTAGCTGACCTTATGTCCTAGCCCTGCTCCGAAGCTGTGTCCGGAAACTGTAGATGAGCAGGATTAGCAGTGGTGTTTCCTCATGTCAGAAAATAGCTTTTGCGGCGGATGTGACATTTGCATCCAGGAGCTTCTGTTGGCTCCTATCTGGGGGCAGGGACAGGTTAACTCATGTCTTCTTCGCTGTTGCCCTTGTTTTCTAAATTAGATAGTGCAAGATGGAAGGACTTCTGGAAATTGCCCAGAGCACTTGCCTTTTAAAAGTTTTAAAATAGAATAGAATTCTTCATTGGCCAATGTGGTTGGACACCCAAGGAATTTGTCTCTGGTGCAAAAGTTCTCAGTGTACCTACAAACAACAAAGGGAATAAGTCATAGATCATAAATCATAAAATACAATCATAAATCATCAAATACAATCATAAATCATAAGACACAACAGCAATTGATAAATCATACTACGTGGGGGCTCAGTGGCTAAGACGCTGAGCTTGTCGATTGAAAGGTCGGCAGTTCAGCGGTTTGAATCCCTAGTGCTGCGTAACCAAGTGAGCTCCCATTACTTGTCCCAGCTTCTGCCAACCTAGCAGTTCGATAGCACATAAAAAAAATGCAAGTAGAAAAATAGGGACCACTTTTGGTGGGAAGGTAACAGCGTTCCATATGCCTTTGGTGTTTAGTCATGCCGGCCACATGACCACGGAGACATCTTCGGACAGCGCTGGCTCTTCGGTTTTGAAATGGAGATGAGCACCGCCCCCTTGAGTTGGGAACGACTAGCACATATGTGCGAGTGGAATCTTTACCTTTACCTTTAATATAGCCATAGGTGAAGGTAGTAGGAAAGACGAGAGGTGAGAAAGCTGAGAAGATGAAAAGGATGAGAAGATGATAGGAATAATAGCAAAAAATGCCTTTAGAAATATCTGAATATAGGCTGACAGGTAATTTTTAAAATCTGTCTAACAAAGAAGTGTCATTACACCTATAAAAAAAGAAAAGAAACTGGACTTCCGCTTCCGGTTCCGCTGGCGACAGACTCTGATCGGGCTAGCTCTGGCCCCAGAGTCTGATCCCCCCCATCTGGAGGCCCTTTGGGCCAAGCGCCCCATTATTGGGGCGTTTGCCGTTTGAGGGCGGCTCGCCAGGGGTCCCCTGCCTCACTTCCAGGGGCCGGGAGGCCGATGCTGGCGCGCCCGAGGCTCCAGAGGGGGTGGGAGGCGATCGGCGGCTTTTTTTCGAGGCCGCGGAGGCGCCACAGCGCCTAAGGGGACCGGTGCTACCTAAGAAGGCACAACGGACTGTACTGACTGATTGCAGAGTGGAGCAGGCATCCTGGAGGCGAGAGGGGGGGGTTGGAGTTTCCCCCCCCCTTGTAGCTGGAAAGGTGCCGTGGCAGAGAACTAGGGGGAAGGAGATGGGGTGAAACCCCTTACCTTTCTGACTTTTCCTTGGAGGATGGCTGTGGCAGAGTTTCTTGGAGAGGTCTGGTGGCCCCTCCCCCCGGCAGGCAATGGCGGCGGTCTGACTTCCTGCTTCTTTATTTATGATTGAAGACAACATTCTCCTCTGGCTTCCTGTTTGACCCACTTTATACTTCGGACTCGTTGCTCCTGTGAGCGCCCACTGGTGGACAGTTGAAAAATTACTTTGATTGCTAATCCCTCTTTCTTCTCTGGAGGTTTGCCCTTTGATTTCTCATCTTCTACTGATCTAAGATGGCTAAGGGCCACAAATCAGCAGCAACTGACATGGGGAAAATTTTGGAAAGACTGGCGATATTGGACCAGAAGTTGGACAAGTTAGATGACGTCCAAAAAGGATTATCTGAAATTAAATCTGAAATGACACTTATGAAAAAAGATTTAAATGATGTTCAACAGCTGGCAGAGCAAAACAAGAAGAAGATGGGGGGTCTGGAGGGGGAGGTACGGGCACTCCAGAAGGTGGAGGATGGGAGAGGAAATGCAATGTTAACCTTACAATTGGATAAGATGTCTTATTTTCTCAGGTTCCAAAACGTGGAACAACTTGACCAGGAAAATTTGAGAGAAGTGATGGTTAAAATGTTGGGTGAATTTTTAGAAAGAGATTTGGAGTCTATTGGAAGGGATGTGGACTTGGTGTACAGAGTAAACTCACAATTTGCAATTTTACATAATCTACCAAGAGAGATTCATATTAAATTTGTGAGAAGGGAACTGAGAGATGAGATATTGAGAAAACAAAGACTGGGGGCGCTGGTGTACAGGGGCAAGGAGATCACCATCCTGAAGCAGATTCCCAGACAGGTACGAGAATTAAGAAGAAAATATTATTTTTTATCAAATAAGCTGTACCTCAAGGGAGTAGGTTTTAGGTGGCTGATTCCGGAGGGTTTGATGATTTTTTGGGAGGACAGTAAGAAGAAAATTAATAATGTAACGGAAGCTAAGGCTTTTTTTGACCAACATAAATCCTTCCTAGGTGGAGAAGATACAGGAGCCGAAGAGGGGGAAGTATTAGATGATCAAGGAGCGGAGGCGGACGGAGCTGTTGCGGCCCGGGAGGGGGAGGGAGGCCAGACCATGGTTTTAAGAGCCAGAACTAGGAAATGAAGAAAGGAGGGGAATCTATTGTTTAAGGTTTTTTTAATTGACATTTTTTTTTCTCTCTCTCTTCTTTTATTGTATTTTGTATAACACTCTTTTTTTTGTTTATATAATTTTTATATAACCTGGTTGTTTGTTTTGATTTAAGATAATAATGTCTGTTGTGTGAGAAATTAAAAAAAGAAAATAATAATTGAAATATCTTTATATAAAGATATTGAAAATTCAACATATTGTAAACTATAATATTGTATATTCTTAACCAATAAAAACTTTTTATTAAAAAAAAAAGAAAAGAAACTAATTCAGCTGCCTGGTTGCTAATTAAAAGTTATTGATGAGAGATTGATGGGGAAAGAAAGTGCCACCTCTTTTTTTAATTTAGCAAAGTTTCTTTGCCTGGGGCAGTTCCTGTCTGCAAAATTTGGAAGGCAAAGGGGGCCATGGTTGTTTTTTAAAAAAATATGTTTAGCTGTATCTCAGCAGCAGAAGGTCAGAGTTCAATCTCCGGCCAGGCTTGGGAAAAGACATGAGAGAAGGAGAAATTGCAGAACTGTTGAAGTCCTGTCTGTCTTCCTTCCCTTCTCCAAACAGTGAGCCTACAAAAGGGACTTTGTGCCAGGTCTCGCCTTATCCCAGCCTTAGGATGCAAGACAGAGATGGGTTTCAGCAGGTTCTGACCAGTTCTGGAGAATCGGTAGTGAAAATTTTGAGTAGTTCGGAGAACTGGTAGTAAAAATTCTGACTGGCCCCACCCCCATCTATTCTCTGCCTCCCAAGTCCCAGCTGATCGTGAGGAAATGGGGATTTTGCAGTATGCTTTCCCTGGAGTGGGGAGGGAATGGAGATTTTACAGTATCCTTCCCCTGGAGTGGGGTGGGAATGGAGATTTTACAGTATTCTCTCCTGCTACGCCCACCATGCCACAACCAACAAGCCACGCCCACAGAACTGATAGTAAAACAGTTTGAAACCCACCACTGCTAGGTTCCCTTCCAGGATGTGTATGAAGCAGGACATGAGTTGTCCACTCACAATGGGGGCTTGTCCAATTGGGGCGCATCTGCCCCATCTGGGTTGGTTTCCTGATTGGGAGAGAAGTCAGAATGGGAGAAGCAGCTCAAGAGAGACTCAGTGGGAAATGGGATTTGTGGGTGACTGAGGCATTGCGTAATCATCCCCAAACAGGTTGTGAATGAAGGTTCCCGACTCGTTCCAGGGTGCAGAAAACCACACTGGCAGTTGAATTTGGAGACAGGTGGTTTCCTGCACCCAAAACCTCAAACAACAACAACAAAAAAAAAACACAACCCTCTTAACAGGAACACAGCTGTAGGTTAAGGTTGAAGGTCACACTCTGCGATGGGGAAATTGTTGCCTTAGATCAGTTTGTTAGGTTCACAGGTGCCTTTCTTTGCCAATTTACTCCTCTCAAAATCATAGTAGCAAAAGAAAGCAAAGGTAGTACCCATAGTAATAGATCCTTTGAGTGCAATCCCAAAACATCTGGGAGCACCACTTGAACCAGGGGTGGGTTCTAATTTTTTTTACTACCGGTTCTGTGGGCATGGCTTATTTTGTGGGCGTGGCTTGATGGTCATGTGGCAGTTATTTAGGATTTAGCAGAGGTACTGGTCTAGCAGGCTTTTAACTGCTTGCAGAGCTGTACCGATTTACCCATTTATTTTTACAGGCACTGGTCTACTCATGTATTTTTTCAGGCACTGGTCTACCCATTTATTTTTGCAGGCACCGGTCTACTCATTTGTTTTCTTTTAACACTGATCAGCTGTAGGGTGGCCCTTTGAAGCCCCACAACAAGAGTTTAAACAGTTTTTTTCCCTCTAGCCATCAACTGGGACTCAGGAGGCAGCAATAGATTGGGGGTGGGGCCAAATAAAAGGTAAGAATAATGCGAGTGGGTGGGTGGGTGGGCGGGAGGCGAGGGGGGGGCAGAACCGGTTCGGTGACATCATATCATCACCGCTACTGTCTCGGTGGAACCGGGCGGAGCCGGGAGGAACCTACCACTGACTTGAACGCCACCAGCATTGACACCATCAGTCAATTGCAAAAGGCAGCTTTTAAGAAGAGATTGGACAGCCATTTGCCATGGTATAGGACAGTGATGGCTAACCTTTTTGCCATCGCGTGCCAAAAGCGGGAGGAGCGCGGTGGGGTCACACGCACGCGTGCCCACATCCATAATTCTATGCGCTCTGCCCCACCCCGTGCTCCCCCCACTTTTGGCATGCGATGGCACGGTGGGCCCGGTAGGCCCATTTTTTGCTCTCCCCAGGCTCCAGAGCCTTTCTAGGAGCCTGAGGAGGGCAAAAATGGCCTTCCCCACGTCCCCAGAGGCCCTCCAGAGGTGGGAAACAGTGTGTTTCCTGACTTCTGGTGGCCCAGAAGGCCCGGAAATCAGCTGGTTGGCGCACACATGCGTGCTGGAGCTGAGCTCGCGTGCCCACCGATATGGCTTTGCGTGCCACCTGTGGCACCCGTGCCATAGGTTCGCCATCACGGGTATAGGATATCCTGCTTGAGGAGAGGGTTGGACTAGAAGACCTCCAAGATCCCTTCCAATCCTGTTATTGTATTAAATGTGTGGTAAAAGATCCCCCTTTGATGGTACTTTGAAAAGGATACACTTGACTCATGAACATATAAACAATGGTGTGTCTTTGTGCTTATACCGAAGGTGCTTTTTCAGGAGGCAACTGGACTTTCTTGGTTTTTTTCTTTTGAAGACGTTTCCCTTCTCATCCGAGAAGCTTCTTCAGCTCTGACAGGATGGTGGGGAATGGAAGGATTTATATTCCTTGCAAACAGCTGGTCATTTGCATCCTTTTAGAGGGTCGTTGAAGCACTTGGAGGTTTATCTGTGTCCTCAGGGTCACTTGACTGAGAATTTGTACAGACTTTGTGCTTGTAGTGCTTATTTCTTTGCTTTATCCCATTTCTGAATCTAGAACAACTGATAATTATCAGTGAATTGTCATTTTCGTAATGACCTGATATCTTAACTGAAGCAGAAATAGCACTGACATCTTCAGTGAAAAGTAAATAATAATACTATAATAAAGATGTTTGCCCTGCCATTGGTAAGCTCTCCCAAAGTTCCAGATTATGATATTCCATCAGGGATATCAAAGACCACAACTACTTATGGGGTCCCAGCCATATCTCTTCTGGGTTGAGGTTGATCTTGTGTAGTCCAGACAGCAGGTGTGAGTCAAAGGCAGGGGCCCCCTGTTGTACTTGTGATGTGATGGAAGATGACAAAACAGGCAGAGAAGTTGTTGTGGCCCGTCAGCGGCCTGTGTGGATTGTAGCTGATTCTGACAGTGAGGAGGCTGGTGTGGTGCTGCGCCAGCAGCCTGTGCAGCTGGCACCCAAGTCAGACAATGAGGAGGCTGGAGAAGATGAGGTGCCAGAGGCAGGGATTCAGCCAGGGCCTTCAGAACCACCAGAAGCTCCTTTAAGTGAAGAAGACGAAGAGGAGGAGCCTCTTCTCAACGCACGGGCACACAGAGCTGCCAAAAGGCAGGAGTGGCTCCTCAGGAGGAGGTCTCCTCGAGAGTAAGGCTTGGGGCTAGTTGGCCACTCCCTTAGCCTAATTAAGGAGGAACGCCGACTAAAGCAATTTGTAGGGAACAACTTTAGTTCATTCTCCTTCGCGTCTGGATTCTCTGCAAAATTGCTTCTGGGCTTTCTGCCAACCTTAGTAAGATTGTGATTACTTTATCTTTGTTTTCTTGTAGGCTGTTAAGGAAGTTTATTAACAGCCTTTGTTAGGAAAAGACTGAGTTATTTTAGTAAATTTAAGTTTTGTACAAACTTTGTGTGTGCTGTGTTCTTTGGAATCCGTAGCTGGGGCAGAACAGAAGTCCTTTTTTTGAGGAGCCATGGTGGCAGAGTGGTTAGAATATAGTATTGCAGGCTAATTCTGCCCGCAGCCTGGAGCTCGATCCTGACTGACCTAGCTTTCCTTCCAAGGTCATAAAATGAGGACCCAGATTGTTGGGGGCAATATCCTGACTCTGTAAACCATTCAGAGAGTGTTGTAAAGCACTATGGGGCAATATATAAGTCTAAGTGTTATTACTATTGTTCTGTGTGACACCAGTGGGAAATGATGGAAATGGCATTTTGCAAAAGAAATGCTGTTTTGAGCACAGAAGTGGGATATTGGAAAAGTTTACCGTCTGTTTACTGAACTATTAAAAAAAGCAAATAACGAAGCAGAGACAAATATATTACCAGCGATCCAGAAAACCTCGACTCCCAAGTTTCTCAGCTTGCCTAAATTAATGACATTCTTTTTAGTTCAAAATGCTATTAATCCTTTCCCCTCTTTCTTTGATGTTTAACATAGGTTATAATGATCTAAAAAAAAAAAGGCCTTACGGTAAGCTTGTTCAGACAACCAAATAGATTAGCGCTTTTTTTTTAAAAAAAAAGGCAGAGCCAGTGGTAGCCTCTGTGCTTGTTGGAACAATTATGAAAGACAGAGAATTAAGCCAATTAATTACAAGAGCTTGAGGACAAGAGGGGTGATTCGGAGATTAGGTAAAGTTTCTGCAATGATCTCCCGTGAGACCATTTCTTGCATCTCAGAGATAGACTTATATACTGCTTTACAGGGCTTTGCAGAGTCAGCATATTGTCCCCAACAAGTGGGGTCCTCATTTTACCCACCTCAGAAGGATGGAAGACTGAGTCAACCTTGATGGTCTTAAGTGAATAGGTCAGCTTAGTGTTCATATGATACAGTGGTGGGATTCAAAAAAATTTACTACCGGTTCTGTGGGCATGGCTTGATGGACGTGGCTTGGTGGGCATGGCTTGGTGGGCATATCAGAAGGATACTGTAAAATCTCTATTCCAGAGGTGAAATCTACTTACCTTCCCTACTGGTTCAGAAGTGCATGCGCCGCACGCTTCACGTGCATGCGCAGACCTGCGCATGTGCAGAAGGTAAAGAACACCAGATAGTAATGATACCCAGGCGGGTGGGCAGAGCTTCACTCCGCCATCGCTACCGGATCACCAAACCACCCAGCACGATCACTACCGGACCACCCGATCCAGTGCGAACCGGGAGGACTGCAAAATCCCCATTTCCTCCCGATCAGCTGGGACTCGGGAGGCAGAGAAAAGATGGGGGCGGGGCCAGCCAAAGGTGGTATTTACCGGTTCTCCGAACTACTCAAAATTTCCGCTACCGCATGCGCGCCAAAGCTGAGCTCACATGCCCACCGATATGGCCCCACGTGCCACCTGTGGCACGCGTACCATAGGTTCACCATCACGGCTCTATACCATTTCAAATAAATGATTGTGCAGTCTCTTTTTGAAAGTCTTCAGTGATGGAGCATTCACAACTCCTGAAGGCAAGTTGTTCCACTGGCTGATTGTTTTCTCCATTAGAAAATTTCTCCTTCGTTCTAGGTTGTGTCTTTCCTTGACTAGTTTCCATCCATTGTTTCTCATCTTGCCTTTTGGGTGCTTTGGAAAATAGTTTGACCCCCCTCATCTTTGTAGGAGCCCCTCAAATATTGGAACACTGCTATCATGTCACCCCTAGATCTTCTTTTCATTAGACTAGACATACCTAATTCATGTAACCGTACTTTGTATGTTTTAGCCTCCGGCCCTCTAATCATCCTTGTTGCTCTTCTCTGCACTCTTTTCAAAGTCTCAACATTTTTTTTTAAATATTGTGGTGAGCAGAACTTGATGCGGCATTCCATGTGTGTCTTACTAAGGCTTTGTAAAATGGTATTAGAACTTCATGTGTTCTTGATTCTGTTCCTCTATCAGTGCAGCCTAGGATTGTATTGGCTTTTTTTGGACTGCTGCTGATATTCTTAGCATCTGGCATAAGAGATAAAAACCTGATTTAAGATAGGACTGTGTCAGAACTGAGATAGGTAGTATCTTCTCATCCCAGTTTTGTCTTCCTGTAGTAGAGACTTCAGTGGAAAGTCATTGGCCTATTCTGGAATCATTCCAGAGCTATTTGTGGTTTGGATTTATATTCTTCTTTTATGGACAATGCAATTGAGATAGTCCCTTAGGATATTCTAGGTTCACAGTTTTTTAAATAAAGCTCTCTGGAAACAGTAAACAATTAATGCCTAAATTGTCCTGATTTCCACCCTATACTTATTCAAGTTTATGAAACAAGATTTCCTCTCTGAATGTCTTTCATTGAATAGATTATTGTTTTCTTTCTTTGAATCTGTAAAGGATTGCCCATATGCATGATTGTTGTGTTGAATGTTGTCCCATGTAGAGGATGTGTCATTCATTGAAACATTGGACCAGGGGAAACCTGCCACAGGGTCCAAGGATTTCAGCAGCTGCAGAAGGAATAGTTAGTTGTCCTACTGCACCAGAAACGTTTCATGTGGGGGCTCTTGAGATCCTGAGTAGGTGCTGGAACCAAATTCATCTCAACTATTGTTGGTGTTCCTGTTGGTAGAACAAGAAGTGCAGGAGAGTAGAAGATAACATGCTCCCTTAATTAATAACTTGCAGTGAAGGGTCCAAAAATTGAGGTGCTCCTAACCAGCAAGTGAAGGTGACCTCATCTGGGCAACTTGCCTCCATGCATGGCATCCTGGCATCAGACCTACATTTCATTACTTTTCTTCCTTCGGCTTTCAGCCAACTGGACCATCCCATTTTCTGTTCTTGTCTTAAGGCAATGAGTCACTTAGAAATGACCCCTTCTTTAAACAGAGTAAGCCATGCAAACGAACAAGAGCAAGCAATAAGTTAACCGGTCTGTATTTTATTTCTCGTTTAAATTTGCCTTTCACGTGGGGCGAAGTTCTCAGTGAAAGCTTTGAGGCGTCTTTAACACACATTTAATTATCTTCAGAGTCTTTTCTGAATGCTTTCATCAAAGTGACATCAGAGAGAAGGGATTCTGATTTCTGGAGCTAAAGATAAACATTTGCCATAAACATTATTTTAATGTATTTTTCTCTCCCAATTCTTCTGCTGCCCAAAGGCTGTTTCCAGATTGTCCAGGGACTGAAATGTCCCTGAATGCCACCTTTGATCTCTTTTGACTTAAGACCCACTGAACACCAAGAACATACATTTGTTGCCAAATAAGGTATTTCTAAAAAAAGGGGGGGGGAGTTCATTTGGGGAAGTTACCATGTTTCCCCAAAAATAAGACCCTGTCTTATATTTTTTTGAACCCTGAAATAAGCGCTTGGCCTTATTTCCAGGGAGGTCTTATTGTTTTGGGGCATGGAGCAAGACGGGGCTCCTCTTGCCATCTTACCTGATTTCCAGCTCTGTCTCCCTAACCCTAATCAGAGGAAATGGCGGAGACCGGCTGTGCATGTGTTTAAATATTTTCAGGGAGGGTTTATTATCAGGGGATGTCTTATTTTTGGGGAAACACGGTAGGAAGAACTTGCTTAGAATGAAAATACAATTTTTCATCAAATGCGTACCCTGTTAGAAATGTTTGAAAGATCTTGCTGTGCTTTGTAGCCCACACATTTGAAAATTTCCCTTGGGGTCAGTATTTGATTTTGTAGTTGTGTACCTCTCTGTTTGCCTATTTGTACATGATTTGTTTGGATTTTCCCTCTGTTAGGCTTCTATGTATGAGGTAGCTGTGTGTATGTGTGTGTGTGTGAGAGAGAGAGAGAGATTATTCCCTTCCCCTTCAAAGGACAACATGCATCTTAATTTTGATCTCCATGGATCTTGATTGTTCTCAGAGTCTTAAGAGGACCTGGTTTGTATTTGAGGGGAAAACATGAGGAAATTCCAGGGTTGTAGGCCAGACTGGGAAGTAAAGAATTATCCTCAGAGAATATGGCAGATTGTTGCCAGGAGAACATGTCCGTGAGGTCACCAGGAATGAAGACTGCCTTGAAGGAAGTCATCGCCCCCTGAAACCATCTCTGCATATCCTTTCTGGCACCACTCAGAAATCCCTAAATAGACATAGTTGGCTAAATAGATGAAAGTTGGCTGGGCAATTTGCCGCAGTTTCCAAAAAGAAATAAAATACTTAATGTCTTTGGATAGAATTTGGTAAGGAGAACAGGTTGCATGCGGTGAAACTCTCTTTTTATTTTAGCCAAAGTGCCTCACTGAGATATTGGAAATAGAGGGCTTAAAATTTACCCTCTGTGGGGCAGCCCCCAATTCCAGATAGTTTGCGCTGCCCAGTGTGGCAATTCAGTGTGGGTGACTGGTGCTGAAATTTAATAGCCCCAAATTTACTCTTGAAAATATTATTAAGTATAAACGGAATGAATAACCATGCATTTTTCCTAATACACATTCACATCTGTGTGGAAATAAGCGTAAAGGTGTAAGAAGCATTTTACACAGCCTTGGCCATTTCAAGCACTCTAAAGATTCTGAGAGTTTTGTTTCAAGAACAAAACCTGAACGTTTAACATTTAATGCCCATCCATCATAGAAAACACATGTTGCATTTGAGCATTTTGAACACAAAACTAATGTGTGCGTGCGTGTGTATTTCAAGAATTCTGCTTTGAAGCTAGCCTAAACCTTCCCATCTCTTTCAAGTTTTGTCCCACCCAATTCCAAAGGAGTCTTTCAAGCTGGCCTGTTTTGTTCAGAGCTCAAAACAAAATACCTTTCCCAGGTGCAACCCTAACTAGGAAGGGTAGAAATTCCTGAACCAGATGAGGCTGGCTTGATCTGTAGAGCAACATAATGGCCCTAGGACACACAGCCCAAATTCATAGCACCTTGATGGAAGGAACTTCATAGATGAACATAGGTAGGTTAGGATATAAAGTTGGTTCAATTCTAACTTAAACAAGGACTGCAGTGACGAGTGAGTTACAGGAAATGTGCAAATGCGTATCTGGAATAAGAGTAATTCTGGGACAACCTGAAAGGATTGGATTGGATTGGATTGGATTGCATTGGATTGCATTGCATTGCATTGCATTGCATTGCATTGCATTGCATTGCATTGCATTGCATTGCATTGCATTGCATTGCATTGCATTGCATTGCATTGGATAGGATAGGATAGGATAGGATAGGATAGGATAGCATAGGATAGGATAGCATAGCATAGGATCTATACCATTTCAGACAAATGGTTGTCTAGTTTCTTCTTAAAATTTTCCAGTGTTGGAGCATTCACAACTTCTGGAGGTAAATTATTCCACTGATTAATTGTTCTAACTGTCAGGAGATTTCTTCTTAATTCTAGGTTGCTTCTCTCCTTGATTAGTTTTCATCCATTGCTTCTTGTCCTGCCCTCAAGTGCTTTGGAGAATAGCTTGACTCCCTTTTCTTTGTGGCAACCTCTGAGATATTGGAACACTGCTATCATGTCTCCCCTAGTCCTTCTTTTCATCAAACTAGACATACCCAGTTCCAGCAACTGTTCTTCATATGTTTTAGCCTCTAGTCCTCTAATCATTTTTGTTGCTCTCCTCTGCACTCTTTCTAAAGTCTCAACATCTTTTTTATATTATGGTGACCAAAACTGGATGCAGTATTCCAAGTGTGGCCTTACCAAGGCATTATAAAGTGGTATTAACACTTCACGTGATCTTGATTCTATCCCGCTGTTTATGCAGCCTAGAACTGTGTTGGTGTTTTTGGCAGTTGCAGAACACAGCTGGCTCCATTTCCATTTCCATTTCCATTTCCATTTCCATTTCCATTTCCTATTCTATTCTATTCTATTCTATTCTATTCTATTCTATTCTATTCTATTCTATTCTA
>WNWU01000063.1:7414964-7429524 GCA_012654045.1 Ptyas mucosa | reverse complement strand
TATTCTATTCTATTCTATTCTATTCTATTCTATTCTATTCTATTCTACTCTACTCTACTCTACTCTACTCTACTCTACTCTACTCTACTCTACTCTACTCTATTCTATTCTATTCTATTCTATTCTATTCTATTCTATTCTATTCTAATGTTGAAGAGTACTGGTCCTAAAACAGAGCCGTGGGGTACCCCCCACTGCATATTTCCCTCCATGTAGATGCAAAGAGAGGCAAGTCTTAATCAACATTGGGCAACCCTGTTAACTGGTTTGAAGAAAAATTTGCCAGGTATAGATGGCTTTGCCTGTGAGAATCAGGATACAGAAGGTGTGGGCATAAATACAGGTAGTCCTTGACTTACAACAGTTTGTTTAGTGACTGTTCCAAGTTACAACGGCACTGAAAAAAAGTGACTTATGAATATTTTTTTCCACCGCTATGACCTGTGCAGCATCCCTGTGGCCCCGTGATCAAAATTCAGAAGTTTGGCAACTGACTCATATTTATGACAGCTGCAGTGTCCCGGGGTCACCTTTTGCCACCTTCTGACAAGCGAAGTCCATGGGGGGGAAGCCAGATTCACTTCCCATCCGTGTGACTGATGTCTGTGATTCACTAAACAACTGTGGCAAGGACTGGAGAAAACTCACTTAGTAACAGAAAACCTGGGGTCGATTAGGGTCGTAAGTCGAGGACTACCTGTATTTGTGTGCGTGTGCCCGTCTAGGTGTGAGTGTGCGCCGGAGAACTCGGTGGAGAAGAATGTCGAGATCTGGAAGCAATTACAGGTCAGAAAGTGTTGCCTTTGCGAGACATCCCGTGGAGCTTTGCAAATGTAATGTTCCTGTCATTTCACGGGGGCCTTGGCCCTCCCTGGCTGCCCTCCCCAGCGGGGCTTTGTCATGCCATGAAAATGCAGATGTTTCACATGCTTTCTGCTGGAAACTTGGCCGAGGGGATCCGCAGGCCGAGGTTGGTGGAGGCCTGAAGGGTTGGTAGCTGCTGAAAAGCATCCCTTGTCCCAAGAGCCTTCTCAGGTCAGAAGGAGGGGGAAGGGAAGACGCCCAAGGCGGCCTCCTGTGCCAAAGAAAATTTGCCTTATGAAATGGAAATTCTGAAGCGCCAGAGAGGAGTGCCAAAAAAGGGGAAATGGAGAGGAACAGAGCCCCTTGTTTCCATGATGTTTCCAAGGCTCAGCAGACTGGTGGACTTCTTACCCAAGAATAGCAATGGCATTTAGGCTTATATACCCCCCCTCCCCACCCCGCATCCTTTCCAGCACTCTCTGGGCGGTTTACAAGGTAGAAGCTTTATTTGTATGTTTCTCCCAAATAATCTGGGTTCTCATTTTACCGAAGGATGGAAGGTTGAGTCAACCTTGAGCTCCGTCGGCATCGAACTCCAGGCTGTGGGAAGAGTTTGCCTGCAATATTGCACTTTAACCACTGCACCACCAGGGCTGTTCTTAAGAGTGGTGCGGTGGCCTAGAGGTGGAGCTCTCGCCTTACTATCAGGAGGCCATGAGTTCGATCCTAGATAGAGGCAGATATTTCTCTCTCTGGGCACAATGAGAATATATCTGCTCAACAAAACTGCATTGGCGACAGGAAGGGCATCCGGTCATTAAAATGCACTGCTAGCTCCATTCAGTTGCCTAGACTCCACCCTGCAAGGGATTATGGGGTCATTAAATAATGATGATGACAGGGCTGTTCTTACCCAAGAAACCTAGCTGGTTCTTTCAAATACACGTAGGGTTAATGATCTCCCCTCTCCCCTTAGGGGGCAGACCAGGGGTGAAATCCAGCAGGTTCTGACAGGTTCTGGAGAACCGGTAGCGGAAATTTTGAGTAGTTCGGAGAGCCGGCAAATACCACCTCTGGTTGGTCCCAGAGTGGGGTGGGAATGGAGATTTTGCAATATCCTTGCCCCAGGAGTGGGGAGGGAAGGGGAATTTTGCAGTATCCTTCCCTTGGACTGAGATGGGAATGGAGATTTTGCAGTATCCTTCGTATGCCATGCCCACAGAACCGATAGTAAAAAAATTTGAATTTCACCACTGGGGCAGATGCGATGTTGGCCTCAGCCAGAAGGTGCTTCAAGAAATTTCTCATCTCCAGAAGGAGCTTCAGGGAGAGTTGAACAACTCTTTGAGGGGAGAGACTGGCACCATCGAGTATCTTGATGGAAAGCATCCTACTGCCCATCCAATTACTGTCCTGGCGGTATTAACAAACAGCTTTATCTAGGTTCTCTTCTCTGAAACTTCCAATAGACTCACTCCGCATATAATCATTTTGAACTCTGAATGGAAACAAAAGTCCTTTGCTTTCTCCTGAAATTTTAGGAGGAACGCTTTCCCTTGGGAAAAAGAGCGGGGGTTTTTTGGGGAAAAAAACAACATTGGTGTAGGAAATGGAGCAATATTTGTAGAAGCTTTCTGGTCTGGATTCAATTTCCAGCTGTTGTTTTTGCTTATCCACCTGTTTTCTTTGCTTCCCCTCAAAATTCTCTCTCTCTCCTGAAGCTTTTTTAAAATTATTACTATTATTCAAATGCACCAATTTGTATTCTAAATCTGGCTGTCAGATGCGCTCACCGTCCAAGTTTGTTTTGGAGAAGGCAGCTGAGCACCTCCTCAGGCCGTGGGCGGCCCTACAAGGCTCCCGACTCCGTGGCGAACTTGAAAGGAATTCTAGAGACTTGGAAGAAAAGATGGCCAAGTCCCGAGAAGGTTAACAAACTAGAGCTTTCCTACGCGTGGGTGCAAAACAGCAGTTTCTAGAATTAATCTGGACACGCTTTTAGAGAATGAAGAGGAAGGCCACATTCATTGTTCTGATGATAATGGAGTTTGCTGCCTTAACGATCCAAATGGCAACACAGCTTTGCTGTGAAATGATTGAGTAGCTTTTTTTCTTGATAACCAGAATAAAGATGTATGTCTGCGTGGTGACCTAGGCTTACTGAGTCATTAAAACACACAAGAGTAGTCCCCAAAAACCTTTTTTATTGCAACAGCTGTGAATTACGTTCATTCACAGCTGAGTCCCAATTAGTTGCAAAAAGTCCTTCGGGACTCTGCTGCCAGCTCCGCAGGTTACTGGTGGACCGCAAGTCTGGCTAATGCAGGGGTGTTAAACTCTAGGCTCGTGGGCCAAATCTGGCCCGTGATGTAGTTGGATCCAACCTGCGGGGCCATCCTGGAAAATGTAAGGGGCTGGCCTGCGTCACTTTATCCTGGTCTACCCAATGCGAAGAGGAACCATGGCATGGCTTCCGCCCAGTCTACGCAATGCAAAGAGGAAACATGACAGTAGTTTGGGGAGTGGTGTCAAGATGGCTACCCAGTTGGCCACACCCACCCATTCAGCCAAGCCTGTCTGGCCCCTTGAAGTCAACCACAGGCCTGATGTGGCTCTCAAAGAAATTGAGTTTGACACCACTCGGCTAATGCAATTTCCTATCTCTCTTTTTCCATAAAACATAATCCCTTGAGACTGCATTACTGTTTATACTCGATTTATTTTCCAAACATCTTGTAAATTTTGGAGGAAGAGGCTGGACTGCTAGGGCTCCTATGCAGCCTCTCTTTGGTGTGTGGAGAAAAAACTGTTGTAAGATAGTGTCTGCCATGTTTCAGAGAGTCCCTTACACTCTGGTCACCTTGAAGTGCAGTGAGTGGGAACGGCCCTTGAAGGCAACTCAAAAACTACATCTGTTCCAGAATGCAGTGGGGCAGGCAGTTATGGAAGGATTCTTCAAGTGCTCAGGTGTCATAGCTGCTTTTGCAAGCTGCATTGGCCACCAGTGGGCTTTACAGGTGATGATTACATGTGAAGTCCTGTGTGGCATAGCAATAGCACTTAGATTTATATACCGCTTCAGAGTGCTTTTACAGCCCACTCTAAGCGGTTTACAGAGTCAGCCTATTGCCTCCAACAATCTGGGTCCTCATTTTACCGACCTCGGAAGGATGGAAGGCTGAGTCAACCTTGAGCTGACCAGAATCGAACTGCTGGCAGTCGGCAGAATTAGCCTGCAATACTGCATTCTAACCACTGCGCCACCACGGCTCTTAAGGCTTAGTTATCGGAGGAACTGCCTATCTCCAATTGTTTCCATCTGTCAGATAAGGCAGGGCAGAATGGATTTACTCCAGATCCTTTTGATTAAACATCTATCTACCAGGACCTTGGAAGGTCCCTTTTGAGATGTCTTCTGGACTCTCTCTCCCAGAGGTCCCTTTGGGTCATCCCATCCTAATAATGTTCAGATAGCCCATGTATTCTTGGCTAGACCATGAGGAAGTTATGTGGCTATTAAGTCCTCGTTGGTTTTCCTTTTTATTATATTTGATTTCTGTTCCTGTATGCTCTCTTCTCTTGCTTTGAAGAAGTAAGTTTATTTTCAGGAGTAGAGTAGAGTGACTTGTTTTGTGAGATGAGCCGTGATATCAATTTGAAAGATAAATAAATACAATTGCCCAGAGGCATCTGGTGCTGGTTGGCCTCTAAATTGTGCGTGCTCGGGGGCCTTGTCCCAATTAGTTACAAACAAAAGCAAATTCCTGGGAACAAGGAATGTCAGCAAGGGTAAGATTAAAATAATGGCTGTTCCGAGAGGGAAGACTTCTGATTATCACCGCTTTGCTAGTCAGGATGATGACCTGAGGAGCAACTGTCTCCTCTGTTAAACATGGTTAGAATTCACAATTGAGAAACTGCCTAGCTTGGCTCTACTTTCCAAAATTTCTTCGGAGGGTGAAAAGGGGGCACAACTAACCTGGAAAATAATTAAGAACATTCCCTTTGGGTTGCTTTGATATTTTTCATCCTTTAAACAAAAAAATCACTCTCAGTTTCATTAAAACATTCAGTTTCTTAATAATCTAGGTGAAAGTAAAGGTAAAGGTGCCCCTCGCACATATGTGCTAGTCGTTCCCAACTCTAGGGGGCGGCGCTCATCTCTGTTTCAAAACCGAAGAACCAACACTGTCCAAAGACGTCTCCGTGGTCATGTGGCCAGCATGACTAAACGCCAAAGGCGCACAGAATGCTGTTACCTTCCCACCAAAGGTGGTCCCTATTTTTCTACTTGCATTTTTTACGTGCTTTCGAACTGCTAGGTTGGCAGAGTAATGGGTACTTACCCTGTTATGCGGCACTAGGGATTTGAACCGCTGAACTGCCGACCTTTCGATCGACAAGCTCAGTGTCTTAGCAACTAAGCCACTGCGTCCCTATCTTAATAATCTATCTATCTATCTATCTATCTATCTATCTATCTATCTATCTATCTATCTATAAAAGCGAAATCCACTCACTCATCACGAAATCTCCAGAATGGTAAAGCCTACAAACTTGAAATTTGGCACGTACGTTCCTCTTGGCTTCTAGGTGCTCGCTAAAAAAGGATTTTTCAAAATGACCATCAGATCATTAGTATTTCATACACAATATATTAATATGCTCTGATGCTAAGGAGTGAGACATTATACTCCCCCTCCCCACCTGAAAAGTTCCAACTACCAGTTGCCTCACATTCCGTTAACCCAGTTCAAACTGGCAGATGTTCCCCTCCTTCACTCAGGAGCGGTCTGATGCTCCTTACAGCAAGCGTCTCCAACCTTGGCAACTTTAAGCCTGGCAGACTTCAACTCCCAGAATTCCCCAGCCAGCACTGGGAATTCTTAAGCTGGCTGGGGAATTCTGGGAGTTGAAGTCCACCAAGCTTAAAGTTGCCAAGGTTGGAGACCCCTGCCTTACAGTACTAAACGTTGCTACCTCACCAAAATGTCTACACTTTTCACCTATGGAACTGCTTCCGGACTCAAGGCAGCGGGGGAGATATTCCAGTAGTGGGTTGCTACCGGTTCTCCCCGGTTCTTGCGAACTGGTAGTGGAAATTTTGAGTAGTTCGGAGAACCGGTAAATACTACTTCTGCCTGGCCCCGGCCCCAATCTATTCACTGCCTCCAGAGTCCCAGCTGATAGGCTAGAAGGAAAAAATCAGAGCACACTTGACAAAGAAGAGAAGAAAAAAAAACCAAGACACCTTAGCTTTAAATTGAGACACCAAGAAGCCTCCCAACTGATTGGCTAGAACCGATCTGCTCCTTGTAAACCGCTCGGTGGTGATAGATTGGCAATTGAGGCCAAGCTGCCTGAAAGCGGTTTCCGATGCTCTTGGTGGTGGCAGAGCGGCAAAAAACTGCCTAAACTCTTGCTGCGGCGCTTCAAAGGTCCGACCTACAGCTGAGCAGCGGTAAAAGGCAGTGTGGTGGTAGACCAGTGCGCTCCAAAGACAAATGGGTATACTGGTATGCTCCAAGAACAAATGGATAGACTGGTACAGCTCTGCAAGTAGTTTAAAATCCTGGTAGACCAGTACCTCTGCTAAATCCTAAAGAATTGTTTGTCACATGAACATCAAGCAATGCCCACAAAATAAACCACACCCACAGAACCAGTAGTAAAAATTTTTAGAACCCACCCCTGATATATTCCCTTATGTGTTTCAATCACCAACCACCACTGAGCCACTAGATTGTGAACCGAATTTCTCCTGCATAGCATCCCAACCCCAATTCACTTCTTACACTGACCTCCTCAGTTCAGACGAATCGGTTCCTTCCACTGTAACACCAGTTAAAGGGAAAAGACTGTTTTTCTGCTGCTCAGAAGTACAACGGATGCTTCCAAATGATGTCTTTTGGAGCCAGAGAAGTGAAGGAAGGAAATTTTATGCCAGCATCCAAAGTGCAGGGCAGACCTACCACAGGATAGGGAGTATCACAGCGGGGCCTCAGAGCAGTCTTCATTTCTCCAGATATGTTGGGGATGATGACAATGAGAGTCTGTCAAGACCATGGAGATGCTACAATGGTCGTAAGTGTGAAAAATGGTCATAAGTCGTAGCGAAGCACGGGTATCCAGCTAGTGTATTTATATGGGTAAATCCCCACTTCCATCTCTGGCAGGATTTTAAAAGCATTTGCTTGCGTACAATAGAAAAAAAAGTTAAAATGCTCTGATGATCATCTACAATATATATATATATATATATATATATATATATATATATATATATATATATTTGCATTGATGCATATTTTGCATTTCTTTGTGGCTTCACCGTTATGCCTCTCCCAATTGTTCTTTCCATCTTTTTTTTCTGACAAGTCCACAAGAGGTTTCCGGACATCAATAAATGTAAATTTGTTTCTCTAATCCAAGAAGTTAATTTATTCATCTCAGAAAGATGAAGAAGTAAAATAAATAAAATGTCAATTTCATCAATCATTCTTCCATCAGGGATAGTGTTGGTTATCATGATGAACTTTATGCACTTAGAATGGGTATTATAATATCTGAAGGACGTCATACAAGAAAATACCCTCTTTGGACTTTTCCTTTGCCCAATATAGTGTGTCCACGTCCATTTTTCCTGGTGGAATTTATCTAGAGACTAAGCTGACCTGCTTAACAACCTTTCATGGAATTATAAAAGAATATAACATATTTTGAGTTTCACCTCTGCTCAAAAGGGACTATGGAAAGAAAAGCTAAATTCCACTGATTTGGGAGACTTATCAGCGATCCAGTTGTATTTGGCCCTATTAAAACTAAGGATTATCCCAATGAAATATCTTGTTTTTTCAATTTTAAAGAGATTTGAGGGTTGTTTTTTAAAACTTAAAGTACAGTTTCATTTTAAGAGCAGGAATGGAATGGAATGGAACAGAATAGAAGGGAACAGAACAGAACAGAACAGAACAGAACAGAACAGAACAAAACAAGTGTGCCAAGTGTGATAGACACACAAGGAATTTATCTCTGATGCACAAACTCTCAGTGTACATGCAGAACAACAAAGTAATAATAACCATAATACCAAAGTAATAATAATCATAATCATAATGATACCAATAAGACAAGGTAGTGGAACAGGCGAGAAGGATAAAAGTAATACAGCCGTACCACATGGGTAAATATACTTAGGTGCAAGACAGTACTGTGGGAATTAGATGTTCCTCAGTTAAAGTTAACATAATTTTTAAGTTAAAGCCAATGTAAAATAGCAATAGCACTTAAGACTTATTTACCACTTTACAGTGCTTTTACAACTCTCCCTTAGTTGTTTACAGAGTCAGCCTATTGCCCCCAACAATCTGGGTCTTCATTTTACCCACCTCGGAAGGATGGAAGGTGGAGTCAACCTTGAGCCTGGTGAGATTTGAACTGCCAAATTGCAGGCAGCCGGCAGGCAGCAGAAGTAACCTATAGTACTGCACTCTAACCACTGTGCCACCATGGTATGCATCACACACCAATACAGTATTTAGCAGTTTGTCTGGGTTCTTATTTGACTTGTGCATCCTTCTGCAGCCGATGGAGGACAGCAAGCATGCAGACAGTTTGAAACACAAAAGAAAATGCACAGACACTGAAGGGATTGAAAAAAATATCCGTGGAAGCGAAAGGAATCCCAAGACCATCTTTAAAATACATCTTGGCAATGAATTATCCAGCCCCAAAAAGATTTGAGACGTCAATATATTTTCCTTGGCGCTGAACTATCTACAAGGGAGGGGCCAAGCAGGGCTCTCTTGGAAATGCATGACTCAGCTGACAAGGGAGGAGGGGGCACAACTAGGTTTGCTGTGCATTTGGAAACGAAGAGATTAATGTGCAATTCCCCAATGAACACAGTGATCAGAACGCAAACATTCTTTGGATTACTGTATTCACTTTTCCGAATGCTTTGATGTAGCTCTTGGCTCAACTATTGCATATGAAATGAGTATGTTCAAGAAAGATAAATACAAAAGTGAGCGTATACTAGAATATTATATATACTGTACACCAGGGAAGGAAAAGTAAAAATATATTTATATGTGTGCATTAGGGAAAGTTGTGCAAATAAAATACCATGCAACCTTTTCTTTTTTCTTTTGAATTTTTTTTAAAAAACTGAGAAAATTGGATAGAAAGGAATGCAAAACAACTCCAAAAGTCCAATGTTGGCAGAGCATGACTGTAACCACCCAATTCCACCCAAAATCCCAGGCACCACAGATTGCACAAGCTGAATTTTTCAGAAACACTTTAAAAATAGTCTCTGTAATAACACCCCGGCAGTTCTCTAAATCAGAGACCTACTTAACCACCATCAAGAAAGCTGGTTTAGCAGTTCAGTCTAATGCAACTTGCCCTGGAGGACTGAAGCCTTGAATGGAAGTGGAATCAGAATATCCTTCAGAGGAGATGCATCACTGTGCAGAAAAGGGAGGTTGGCCGAGGTGACTCACAGGCTGGGAGAAGAAGACAAAGGAAGGAAATAAAGGCACAAAACTGAAACGGAAAAAGTGGGGGAACGATCTTAAATGGAGGCATAACAATGACTCTTGAATCAAAGCTGGATACCTATAAGCTATCGTTTCTCACGCTGTTTTCTCAGCAGCATACTGAAAGTGGTTTGCTATTGCCTTCCCTTAGGATATTTTAGTCATCTCAGGCTAACCATCATCTTAGATTCCCAGGCAGAGTGACCAGCACTGACCTAGTTACTTTCTGAGATCAGACAAGGACATCTAGAAAGCGCCAAAGAGTCTGTTCAAAAGCCATTGGTCTGAAGGAGCCCTCCCATATTTACGTGAGAATGTTGTGCCAAAAATGTTGGAGTGGCTGGGTCCACCACTTAACTGTGGGATGTCTGAAATTGTCCTGATTCTGAACCATTTAGCTGTGGTTCATGCATCTACCTTGAGCACCTCGCTCTTCTTCATCAGAAAAGACCACATTTTAGTATGGTCAGAAGGGGAAGAAACTCTGCTTCTTGGTGTAATATCTCCATCCTGATTGCTTATATGAATCAAAGAGGTTAGCTAGATGCCACCTCTTGGGGTTTGACATCTGATGGACAAACCTGAGAAAAAACACTCATCATTTTGATTTGCTTGCAGTAGTAACTCCTTTGCTTTCTAAGGACATTCCTGCCCTCTTATAGGTCCTGCCTTTCCACTTTATCTTGTCCTCTCATTTGATTTCATCAGATGCCCTGCCTCCTCCTGACCAATATGTGAATTCTGCTGACCGGCTGTTGTCCCAAGAGAGCAGCTGGTCATTATGTCATCCAAGTCTGAATGACTGTTTCTTCTCATCTTTCAGAGTGTTCTTAGTGATTGTCTTCAGTCCACAATTTGTAGGGCTCTATCTACTTTCTTGTTTTGGGTCTTAATGTCCAGGCTTTGCAACTACAATCTAGACTTAGAACAACCCCAGTGTCATAGCTCTTGTAGAGGAGTTGTGTCTGGCCCTTAATCATTTGTTGTCTATTCACATTGTTGGGAAAGATTGTGGCTATTCTTCTCCCAAAGGTGCTTTCTCAAGAGGCAACTGGACTTTCTAGTTTTTCTTTGAAGACATTACGCTTCTCCAAGAAGCTTCTTCAGATGTCTGAGCTGACGAAGCTTCTTAGATGAGAAGTGAAACATCTTCAAAGACAAAACAGGAAAGTCCAGTTGCCTCTTGAAAAAGCACCTTTGGGACAACCATGACCTGGATGACTGAGAATCTCCATAGACCTGTGACCGTTCTTGTTTGTTTCTACATCCATCAAGATGGGTTTGACTCACAAACGCGTACACCTCATCATTTATTAAAAAGTTAAAAAGAACAGTAGGTTGGTGGAATCTCAGTTCTTACATCCCTTCCTTCTCATTATATTCCATTTATTCCTGTCATTCTGCATTAATTCCCTGTTCTCTCTGGGGTTTTGCAAGGGTAAACACCAGTCTGATCCCTGTTGGGCTCCGCAGGAAGGAAAAGTGGATTAAACATGGGAAAATTCCTCGCCCCTCCGTTGCTCTGCTGAACCTCCCAGAAAAAAAAGGCAGCGTAATTAAACATTAAATATACGAAGGAAGTTCAGGGGGGAAAAATTTTCCTTTTGTTTCAGACGTGTTGGGTTCAGAGCTAAAAAAATTCCAGCGAAATAGCACCTGAGCTACATATCTTTCAAATTAAAAAAAAAAAAAATCACGGAAAGCCTTCTGTTTCCCTAAAGTGAAAATTAACTTAGATGAGTGGCTAATCTTATTGACTGCATTAAGTTCGCTGCTGGTTAGCTGCTCTTTTGAGATTTTGCATAATGGATGAAAGATAAATGTTCCAGTCTCCACGACAGACGTGTTTTATTCCTGTTTGGCGTATGTATGTAGCATGTACCTTGTTTTAATAACTCGCGCGCTACTAAGAGCAAAGAAAACAGAACAATGGGCACGTAAAGGTGAGGAAGCCAAGCATGAGATGTCATAGCCGCCTTTGTACAAGACATAGTCATTTTGATTTAATTAATGTCCAATGAAGCAAGTGAACTTGATATCAGTAAAGGAGCTAGGGAGTCTTCCTCAAGTTGAGCTTGGCTCCAGGGGACTCTGTGGACATAACTGTGCCATTTTCCCTCCATCAATAAGGTGGCCACAGCTCACCCCAGGGTGGATTTTTGCCTTTCCAATCTAGCCTACTCTGCAGGATCCAATCTGGGTTGGTCACTGGCAGCAGAGGTTTAGTCTTCTGAGCTTTCAGAGTCATGCTGGAGCCCATCTCAGAGACCTTTCTAGCAGAAAGATGCTTTGGGTTATTCTGTGTGGGTTCCCAAACATATACCGTATTTTTCGGAGTATAAGACGCACCTACCTTTTTTGGTGAGGAAAAGAAAAAAAAGAAATCTCCCTCTGCCTCTGAGCAATTTTGCCTCGTTGTAGCAAACAGCCTGCTTTACTTTCATTTTCGTTTTCAGCATAGCTTGATTAGCACAAGGGAAAAAAAAACACCTGCTCCAGCAATTTACCTCTTTGCAGCAAGCAGCAGAGCCCTGTGCAAAACAGCTGAGAGCAAATCAGCTGAGATTCGGGAAGCCGATCCAGTCAACTTGTGCTAATTAGGCTGTGCTGAAGCTGAAAAGAGCTGTTTTTTCTTGCTGGAGGTAACTGCTGGGAGGCAGAGGCCAAAGGGTGGGGGCCAGTGGGTGGGCGGAGCTACATTCAGTGTATAAGACGCACCTAAATTTTCACCCCCTTTTAAGGGGGAAAAAGGTATGTTTTATAGTCCGAAAAATACGGTACTCTATTAGAGAGTTCCCTGCGGATGGGCTCCAGCATGAGTCTGAAAGCTCGGAAGACTACACCTCTGGTGCCAGTGACCAACCCAGATTGGTTCCTGCAACATTATCCTGGGACATATAGATTAGCCTACTGTCTTGGGTGATCCTTAGTGATCTCAATCCAAGGATTAGCCAGGCCTGATCCTGCTTAGTTTCCAAGCTCAGGCAAAACCTCGCAACTGTTGAAACTTCCGAAACCCCAGAAGTTCATATTCACTTCTGGAGGGTTCTGCTGAGGTGAGAAGTCACGGGGTTTGCAAGCTGAGATGTGGGTCACCAGGATACCTTACCGTTGATTGTGTGAAACATCTGGATGGCTCTGACTGCAGACCACCAGTAGCTAAGTCTGATGCCACAAATGTTCTGTGCAATGCAGCGTTTAAGAACAGAGCTACGTTGGCGCATGGAAGTGAGATGTAGCTACGTGCAATCTTTGGATTTTGGCCAGGAATGGGGATGTACACCAACCCACCATACTTGGGATGTGTGGCTGGGGAATGGCTGGGCTTCTGATTTCTACAAGAATAGGAACCTTACTTGCATTTAAAGCAAGACATATCTTGCTGTGAAATAGGTAACCGTGTTTATTCAGCCTTTTGAAATAAGGAGCTGAAAAGACAAATGATGGGAGTCCAAGAAAAAAAAACAACAACACTTAATAGCTGGTGATTTATTGATCCCATCACTGAACGGCAGGCACAGTGATGGTTCTCTGCTGTCCTCTAATCTGGAGCTGGATTTATGGGAGTCTATGCTACTACGTTTGATCTATTCTTTCTGGAAGCCAACGTGGCCCATGATCCTCTGAAGCCACATGAGGAGAACTGGGAGAAATTGCTAAGAGTTCAAAGCTTGGCAGCCTTCCTGGAGGAGAAACATCTCCCGTGAGAAGAGCTTTCTCCAGCCAGAATGAGTGAGATTGAATGTTTCCTGCGCTTGGGATGCATGTCTTCTCCTCCAAGGTCAGGTCAGGCCTAACTTAGTAAGACCTCTTCCCTGGATTTCCCTTCATCCCAGACAATGGTCCTGCTGGCTGAATGGTTGGAAACTTAAACCCCAACCCATTGGAAACGTCTGATCAGTGATAGAGTATTTTAATCTCCTTTAAAAGTCCTCTGGCTGGAGAGACTTGGTGGGGTATCTGAAAGCTCAAGGAAGAGGCGACATCTTGACTAGCTAAAGGAGAATATGCGTTGCTCAAGACTGAAATGAGGGATCCTTGGTGGTCTCTGAGCTTGGTTGTTTTCTTGCAGAGATTTTCTTGGTGGTTTTCTTGCAGATGCTTCGTTGCCCAAAGCAGGTAATGTCATCGGTGCTATCAGTTCTAGCACTGATGATGTTACCTAGTTTGGCTAATGAAATGTCTACAGGAAAACACCCACGTTCAGAGAGGATCCCTCATCTGACCAGCTGTTTGCAGGATTTGACTTGAAAGAAGATGATTTTTTCCCCCACTTCCTTTCTCCTTTCTCTTCCATGACATGAATGCTGAGTAGGGGACAGATCAGCCGTTTTCATTTCAAGCCCATGAAATCAATCACATTTGCAGAAAAAGCTGTCCTTCGGGGAACGGAGCTGTGTCAGATTATCATACAGCTGTAGGTACAGTCAGGTAGCCTTGCTAAAGGAGGCTTAGCAAACATTTCGTTAGTAAAGGTTTCAGAAACTGTCTCTCACAGAAGAAGTTCATGTACTTGAGGGCATTTCTTTGTATAAGCAGCCTGCTGGGCTTCGATCAAGCACTTTTGAAAACACACTTTCTTAAAAAGGTTGAGAACTTATGCTGAATAAATACGAATCCAAAATACGTTAGGTCCATCCTGCGTATGATGAGAGTTTTTCACTTGAACATTTTGTCGAGCACACTGCATTTGTATATGGTCACATGTAAAAAAAAGCTGTGGAGACTCTAGAAAGAGTGCAGAGAAGAGCAACTAAGATGATTAGGGGACTGGAGGCTAAAACATATGAAGAACGGTTGCAGGAACTGGGTATGTCTAGTTTGATGAAAAGAAGGACTAGGGGAGACATAATAGCAGTTTTCTGATATCTCAGGGGCTGCCACAAAGAAGAGGGAGTCAAGCTATTTTCCAAAGCACCTGAGGGCAGGACAAGGAGCAATGGGTGGAAACTAATCAAGGAGAGAAGCAACTTAGAACTAAGGAGAAATTTCCTGACAGTGAGAACAATTAACCAATGGAACAACTTGCCTCCAGAAGTTGTGAAGGCTCCAACACTGGAAATTTTTAAGAAGAGATTGGATAACCATTTGTCTGAAGTGGTGTAGGGTTTCCTGCCTAAGCAGAGGGTTGGACTAGAAGACCTCCAAGGTCCCTTCCAACTCTGTTATTCTATTCTATTCTATTCTATTCTATTCTATTCTATTCTATTCTA
>WNWU01000063.1:7378016-7400432 GCA_012654045.1 Ptyas mucosa | reverse complement strand
GTAGAGTAGAGTAGAGTAGAGTAGAGTAGAGTAGAGTAGAGTAGAATCAAACCAACCGAACCGAACCGAACCGAACCGAACCGAACCGAACCGAACAGAACAGAACAGAACATAATATTCTTTATTGGCCAAGTGTGATTGGACACACAAAGAATTTGTTTCCAGTGCATAAGCTCTCAGTATACATACAAACAACAAAGTGATAAATCATAAATCATATAATCATAAGTCATAAGATACAATTGACAAGTCATAGTCCTAAAATACCAAATAGGAGTAGGTAATAGGAAAGGTGAGAAGGATAATAGCAATACAACCCTACAACATGACTATATATCTTTAGGCATAAGATGGTGTTGTGGGAATTATGTGTTTAGCAGAGTGATGGCATTTTGGGTGGGGGTGGGGGTGGGGGGAATGTCTTTGTGTCTAATTGTTTTGGCATGCAATGCTCTATAGCGGCGTCCTGAGGGTGGAAGTTGAAACAGTTTATGTCCAGGTTGTGAGGGGTCTGGAAATACTTTCTCAGCCCTCTTTCTGGCTCGTGCAGTATACAGTATACAATGGAAGACATACTGGGTACAATAGTTTATTCTGCCGTCCAAACTATCTGTTGAAGTCTGTACCTCAGTTTGGTTGCTGTACCAAACCAGACAGTTATAGAAGTACAAAAATACAAACTCGACAATTCCTCTGTAGATGGTTCCTTTAGAGCCTAAGCATGGGGTTAGGTTTGTCTGAATGTGAATTCAGACCACTGTTGATATTACCACCTTGCTTACTACCACTTGCCAGCAAGTGTGGCCAAGAAGAAGGATTTTCCATCTCTGTTTCTGTGGCATTTAACAGGGTCACCCAGTGTTCTGCCCCAGCTACGGACTCCAGAGAACGCAGCACACACAAAGTCTGTACAAACCTTAGTTTACTAAAATAAAATCATTTTTTTCCAAACAAAGGCTGTTAATTAACTTTCTTAACAGCCTGCAAGAATCCAAAGAATAAATAATCTTAATCTTACTGTGGTTGGCAGAAAGCCCAGAAGCAATTTGCAGAGAACTAAGATCAAGGCACGAAGGAGAGTGAACAAAGTTGTTCCCTGCAAATTGCTTCAGTCGCCGTTCCTCCTTAAATAGGCTAAGGGAGTGGCCAATTAGCCCCAAGCCTTATTCTTGAGGAGACCTCCTCCTGAGGAGCCACTCCTGCCTTTTGGCAGCTCTGCGTGCCTGTGCATCGAGAAGAGCCTCCTCCTCTTCATCCTCTTCACTTAAGGGAGCTTCTGGAGGTTCTGAAGGCCCTGGTTGAATCCCCGCCTCTGGCACCACATCTTCTCCAGCCTCGTTGTCCGACTCAAGTGCCAGCTGCACAGGCTGCTGGCGCAGCACCACACGAGCCTCCTCGCTGTCCGAATCAGCCACCAGCCGCACAGGCCGCGTACGGGCCACAACACCCAGTGGCGTTTCTTTCTGGCATTGAGGGAGATACCCAAAGAGACACGAGATTTTGTTTGCCTCGTAGATGGCGTAGAATGATACATTCACAGAACACTTTGAGTATAAAGGTTGTTCATATCAGTCATGACTGGGTATATTCATTATATTTCTTGGATCCTAGTGCTTTTCACCTTGAGGTTGTATCAGGGAGATGGTAACTGGGGAGGCCTAGAAAGATATTAGTGGCACTTTAAAGGAGTATTGACACATCTTTAACAGCAGCATGATCACACTGCTGGTGAAGAAACATAATCTGGGCCTAGAATTTGAAATCAAAACCAGACTTGCAGCTATCATCACATTTGAGGGCAATAGGCATTCTGGATCTATTTATAGCTGTCTTGGTGACCATACTGGAGTAGGGCAAGGTGAATACTGTTGCTTCTCTTGGTCTTTTTCTGCAATGTCTAATAAAAATAGTACAGTACTATAAAACGGAGAAAGATGACATAGTGCAATATGTCTTGAAGGAAACATGATATGAGGGCAGGAGTGAAATACATAACGTAATATTATGGCAACTGATCTCAGGAACCAGATCTCAGAAGAGATCTGGTTGATAGATGATCACCAGAAACAGGACGGTAGCTTGGACTGGAAAGTCATTAAAATATCTTGGTGTCTCCAGTCCAAGGGCTCACCAGATTCAGCCTTGCTTGGCTTTTCAGACGAACCATGGTTGACCAACTGCTCCTCTTTAGAATAGAATAGAATAGAATTCTTTATTGGCCAAGTGTAATTGGACACCCAAGGAATTTGTCTTTGGTGCATATGCACTCAGTGTACATAAAAGAAAAGATACATTCGTCAAGAATCATAAGGTACAACACTTAATGATAGTCATAGGGTACAAATAAGCAATCAGGAAACAATATCAATATAAATCGTAAGGATACAAGCAACAAAGTTACAGTCATACAGTCATAAGTGGAAGGAGATGGGTGGTGGTAACGATATGAAGATTAATAGTAGTACAGACTTAGTAAATAGTTTGACAGTGTTAAGGGAATTATTTATTTAGCAGAGTGATGGGGTTCGGGAAAAAACTGTTCTTGTGTCTAGTTGTTCTGGTGTGCAGTGCATATAATGATATATGAGAATATATGAACAAAATCTCCCAAGAAAAAATAATAATGAGATTCAGAATAGAAACTAGACCTACTTCTGCTTGCAAGTGATCTTGAGTACATATAATGGGTTTTTTCCCTGTGACTAAAAAGATCTCTCCAAAAGGTTTTGACCGGCCTTTCATACAATTAGTTTGCACCAATCGCATGTCTTCCAAAATTCTCTAGCCCAAGACAGAATGAACCAGTCTCAGGTAACTAAGAAGCTAATTAGGGTTGGCCCTAGGTAGTACAAGGCAGGTGTGAAATCTACTTACCTTTCTTACCAGTTCGGAAGTGCATGTCACATGCATGCGCAGACCCTCTGTGCATGCGCAAAACCTTCTGCACATCGGACATTACTTCCTGGTTAAAACCAGGAAGTAATGACACCCAGGCAGGTGGGTGGAGCCTTCCACCGCCATCGCTACCGGTTCTCCGAACCACCTGCCACAATCGCTACCGGATCACCCAATCCGGTCCATACCGGGAGCATTTCACTCCTGTTACAAGTCTAGGTGACCCCCTGATCCTCCAAGGTTACAGGATATATGGGACAGACAGAAGACAATGGCAAATGATTTCTGTAACATTTGCCATATGGATGCTACCACCAGGAGCTAGGTTTGACTTGAGAGAACCTTTAATTTAATTTATTGGCCTTCTCTGCAGGCCATAATGCTGAGCTCCCTCAGAACAACCACAAAACAAGGACTGATTTAAGCCATATGTCATGTAGACCACAAAACATGGTCGACAAACATCAGTCACTGGGAACAGCAACTGATCTTGATATCCCACTTCCAAGGCATTTCAGTATTCCCTTTACCATATTTAATAAATATATACTTCACTTTTCCATTTGTCAAAGTCCAGATTGGCTAACAAAGTAGCTGTCAGCCATTGAAGGTACCCAAGACTAGGAAACCAATGCAATGTAGGTTAGTACCACTTTTAGTGCAAGACTATATTAATAGAATTTGGCAAGTCTGCAGTGCATGTTCCTCTTCTTTTATCTTTCTGTGAACTAGGGAGGATCTGATCGCAGCCGTTTACTCATGCTACTTTCTCAGTCTGGGTTTAGACCCCTCTGCGTTTGCATTGCTTAGGCTAAACTAAGTATTTAATACAATGTGCATAGTCTAGGGGTCTGCAACCTTAAACACTCAAAGAGCCATTTGGACCCGTTTCCTACAGAAAAGAAAACACCGGGAGCCACAAAACCCTTCCCGTGCCTGACTATTTCTTGAGCGGCCACAAAACTCGCATATGTAGTTGAATTAAATGTTCTGTTTACTTCTGAAACTTTTCTTTTCTTGGGTTTATCCATGGTTGGCCTACCGGGGGTTGAAAAGCTCAATAAATCGTGTGCTGGCGGGTGTCACACATTAGCAGTTGTGACCCATATTTTGAGTGTTGGAGCCGCAGCAGAGGGGTGAAAGAGCCACAGGCGGTTCCAGAGCCACAGGTTGCTGACCCCTGGCATAGTCCAATGGAAATCATAGTGTCTCTTGCACAGGAAACCCTCACTAGATTATAGTAGACGGGGATGTACGTAGTTGTAAACAAACTTTTCTTGAAGTCGTTTGTTACGATACCTGGCCTGCAAAAATCTTACCAAGAACTAGAGAGCAGCAGAGAGACATAGAAAACTCCTTTAATTCTTTCCTCCCATCTTGTGCAAATCCAGGCTTTTGGAGCCCAGATCTATTTGCCTCCTAAATGGTTTTGAAAGAGGGTCTATGACAACTCGCCATGGCCAACTCACCACAGCCAGCTAGTTGACTCGCTACAGCCAATTCATCAAGGGACAATTCACCACGGCCAAGTGGCCGTGGAATAACTCGCCATGGGAGAAGAGTTACACTAATATCAAAGAAATAGTAGAATAGAATCATTAAAGACAGGACGCCAAAGGAGTGACAAAATGAAATGTTGAATGACAGGTTTTTTTTACAACAAAAATATTTTAAATAATTAAATTGAATTGTCTCTCAATGAGTTGTCCAGTGGTGAGTTGGTCATGTCAACTTGACTGGCGTGAGTTGACTGCAGCAGGTTGCCCCGTTCTGTTTCGAGGATTGGGGAGTTCTCCAGAATAGATTGGAGAGAGATTAGAAAATAAAACTGAGAAGCCAACAGGCTAGGGAGTATAATGCCAGCCATCTTTATTTGTAAGGATGTATCTTGTTGCACTAAGGCATTTTGGAAAAATGATGAAAACTGTGTGGACTGATGAATGGGATGGGTATGCTAGGAAGGATCCACACTAGCTCAGAGGTCCCCAACCCCTCGTCCGTGGACCGGTATCGGTCCACGGCATGCTAGAAACTGGGCCACACAAACAAGCAAAGCCTGATCTATGGGATGCAGGTAGCATGCCAAACCACGCCCTCCCCGGTCTGTGGAAAAACGTCTCTCCACGGAACTGGTCCTTGGTGCCCAAAATGTTGGAGGCCTCTGCACTAGCTCATTCTTGGGTAAAGAAATGTTTGGGGCCATTGACCACAAGGCAGGGGTGAAATCTACTTACCTTCCCTACCAGTTCGGAAGTGCGCTTGTGTCACGTGCGATTTTAGACCCTCTACGCATGTGCAAAGCCTTCTGCGCATGTGCAGAGGGTCAAAAATAGGTTACATCCTGGTTTAAACCAGGAAGTAATGACATCCGGGCGGGTGGGCGGAGCCTCACACTGCCGCTGCTACCGGTTCACCAAACCACCCGCCGCCACTGCTACCAGTTCGCCCGAACTGGTAGCCTTTCACCCCTGCCACAAGGCAATCATTCCTCAAGAATGCTTGCAACTCACTCTCCACAATGTCCCATTTCAGAAGTGATTGGGGAGTATTGTCAAGCAGAATAATGACAACTTATAACTAGAGGTTGCTTTAATTGGTGTGTTGGAATAGGGAGACACCTCAAGGCCTGCTTACAGCAGAAGGAACAAAGATAATAAATCCTGCATCCTCTTACCAAGCCTTTGAACTGGGAATGCCTGGTGCGGGGGTGGGGGCGAGGGTAACTCCCGTGTTCCTGGAGAACAGTAATAAATTTCCACAGGAGTTTTACAGGACTTCAGA
The DNA here is from genome assembly GCA_012654045.1 of Ptyas mucosa. Classification (NCBI taxonomy): domain Eukaryota; kingdom Metazoa; phylum Chordata; class Lepidosauria; order Squamata; family Colubridae; genus Ptyas; species Ptyas mucosa. The sequence continues at coordinate 7,394,756 of WNWU01000063.1, read as the reverse complement.
TACTTGTGTGCTGAGTCGGAAGCTCTGTGCGAGGGAACACCAGTCACTGCACAGAAAAGAATTTACGGGTGCCCTTTGCAAATGTTTTATTGAACATGGAGTTTTCAAGCAAGGGACCATAAACTCCATTCCCCCCTCCCCTTTAACCTGAGAGGTTTGTAGATAAAAAGGTTTGGGTGTGATTACAGGTGGAACTGATTTAAGGGAGTTAGCCTGAAGCAAATTTCTACTTTAAATAGTATTGCTTTTTTAGAGCCTGGTCCTAATAGATCAACAGTATGAGAAGCTAGAAGCCTGAAGTCATTTTGCAAATGTATTGTAACTACAACACCACGTCCCTCAGAGAGAGAGAGAGAAACAGAGACAGAGACAGAGAGAGAGACTGAGACTGAGACAGAGACAGAGACAGAGACAGAGACAGAGACAGAGACAGAGACAGAGACAGAGAGAGAGGGAGGGAGACAGACAGACAGAAAGATAGAGAGAGAGAGAGAGAGAAAGAGAGGGGGAAAGAAGGAGGGAGGGAAAAAGAGAGAAAGAGAAAGAGAGAGACAGAAAGAAAGAGAGAGACAGAAAGAGAGAGAGACAGAAAGCTAGACAGAGAGAGAGAAAGAGAGGGAGAGAGAGAGAGAGGAAAAGAAAGAGAGAGAGGGAGGAAGGAAGGGAAGGAGAGAGAGAGAGAGAGAGAGGGAGAGAGAGAGAGAGAGAGAGAGAGAGAGAGAGAGAGAGAGAGAGAGAATACCAATAGCATGTAGGCTTATATACCATCCCATAGCACTGCACTCTCTGGACAGTTTACAATCTAAGCATTATTTCTATATTGCCCCCAACAATCTGGGTCCCCATTTTACTGACCTCAGAATGATGGACGGCTGAGTCAACCTTGAGCCCCATCGGAATCAAACTCCAGACTGTAGGCAGAGTTAGCCTTCAATAGTGCACGTTAACCACTGCGCCATCTAGGTTAATGTCACTGCTTTCTTTACCTGAAATTGGATTCCACCAGACCTGAATAATAATGTCATTGGAGCAGATGAGATGTATTTGAGGAAGACTCCACCTTAATGTGAAACACATTACATTTCATTAATGAAGACTAGGTTCTTACTGATATGGACTTAGACTTGGTAATGACCTGCTCTTATTATTTATGTTTTTCTCTTGGATAGAAATACAGAATAACTAACCTCATCTAAATTCAGGAGCTCCATAAGCAGATACATCTCTGGGAGTGATAAATGAGCTGAGGTCACTTCCCCCAGTTCTTTGGAAGTGAAATATAATTTTTCAGGATTTCCTTTAATTAAGGGATGCATCGCCAACACAATTCCTTTAGTGGAAGTGTCAAAACAAACTTTAATTTGTGGCGTGCAAAATGCCACATGATGATTTATCAGTGTAAGGAAATAAAATGGAATATGAAATGAGCAGGTATGAGGAGACTGTCAGATGCTATTTGGGAGCCAGCTTTCGACTTTCAGATGGTAGACAGTTTTGCAGCTGGGTTTGAGGTGAGATCCTCGCCTTGTGGATGCCGAGAAGAGACAAGAAGAAAATACACCAGTTTTGCTGTAATCTGGTGTCCGCTGACCGAGATAACTTCTTGTCACTCATCAAATGACAACAGAACTCCACACTGCATTGTAGAATTTCCTTAAGAAGATCAAGATGATCGGAAGGACCTCCGAGTGTGTTCCAGATGTGAAATAACAAAAGCCAAAGAAGGTTGGAGAGTCCGGGAAGGGCCCTTTCGTTGGATCTTGTAAAAGTGGGCTAGGGATGAACCTGTTGCACTGGTAGGAAAGTTGTCTTCCAAATGAAGGACTTCCAAACGAAGTCCTTTGTAATTGGGACTTCAGGATCAGGACGTTAAAGAAGAAGTGGGCTATGTACAACCAGCTATCTCTTCCCTACTCTTTTGACTCCTTTGGACACACTTTTCTGAAAAAGTGTTTACCAGAGCTGGTCATTCTCATCACATTCGCTTGTTAGAGCTTTACCTGGTAGAACGTTGGGCAAAGGCAGCTAAGTTGTCAACATTCCTTGGTTTCTGAAGCCCCTTTAATTCTGCAGCACCAAGACCGCTTGGCTTTTTACAACCTAAATTCTCAGGCCAGGAATTTGGTCCTGTGTGACTGGAATATGCCATTCTAAACAGATTTGAATTATATTTCCCGACAAAGAAATAAAGGGAGACTAATATAGATCTACAGGGACGTGGTGGCTCAGATGCTGAGCTTGTCAATCAAAAGGTCGGCAGTTCAGCGGTTCGAATCCCTAGTGTCGCGTTAAGGGGTGAGCTCCCGTGACTTATCCCAGCTTTTCGAACCTAGCAGTTCGAAAACACATAAAAAATGCAAGTAGAAAAATAGGGACCACCTTTGGTGGGAAGGTAACAGCACTCTGTGTGCCTCTGGTGTTGAGTCATGCCGGCCACATGACCACGGAGACGTCTTCAGACAGCACTGGTTCTTTGACTTTGAAACAGAGACGAGCACCGCCCCTTAGAGTCGGGAACAACTAGCACATAGGACCGAGGGGAACCTTTACCTTTTGCCTGATCCAAAGGCAGCCACTCCTACTTCTTTGCATAAAGCCCATTATAATATCAGCTGATCCTCTCAAGTGGCCTCCTTAAATTTAACTGACTGTGTCTCCATAAAAAGGTGTGTTCGACATAACACTTCTTCACCTCCGTCAGGGTATTCTCAATATTTCTAAGAAACCCTTTATACTGAAAAGACCCATTCTTTGGAGCTGGGAAAAGAATTTTCCTTTCAGGTTAGGATAGCATCTGCTTTGGGTGTTTCCTCTGCAGCAATTTAATTCCTTGATTTCTACGGAGACCATCTGAAGTGACGGTGAAGAATTACAATGTCCTAGCCCTCATTTTACCTTGCCCTATTTAAAAGAATACCTCTTCAAGGCCTCAATTATTGTCTTAAAACGAGCTGGGTTCTTCTTTTGTTTGGTCTATAAAATGAGCGTACAGAAAAACAGGGATGTGTAAAAGTTTCAGATTCAAGACTTCTGTTTCAAAACACCCTGCTCTTTAGAGTGTAAAACTGACTGTTTTTAAATATTTTGACCTCTGGGAGGGGAAGTGTTCCACACTGAAATTGTTTCAAGTTCAAAGCTCTTGTCAATGGCTTGAAATGGCTTGTTTTGTGCTTCGGTTGGCCTGCTTTTCATTCAGCCTGGGATGCGCCGAGATCAAATCAAATTTCAAAACGTTTCAGGCCCGCCTAAAAGGGAGCATAAAAACAGGTTCCTATCATCGAAGAAGAATATGACTGCACCTTGAAGGGGGAGATGTAAAGCGTGACCTTCGGTGAAACCATAATGCATTTCTTTGAAAATTGTGGAGAAAACGTGGCGAGGCAAATGAATGTAATACTCATGTATCACATCTTTTAAGGCTGCAAAACACTTTGCGTGAAATGAGCTGCAAATTAAGGACCTCTTTTTTTAGAACAGTCTATTTCTGCATGGATTGTCCAGACTTTCCTTTTCTGCAGTACCAGTTTTTTAAAAGAAGGATGTTCTTTTAATAGAGCCAAGTATCAAAGCACTATCGTAACTGCGCTTGAAAAAGATCTGAAATATTTCCTCGCCATTTCTGAGCGGCCATGGAGACGGGAATCCAGTTCTGTTTCCTTCTGAGCAATCTGTTCTGTTTTGGGTAACTTTGATCCTTGTAAGACATTTAATTGGAACTAGACAGCCCTATGACCTCTTGGGTCATCCTTTGCTAGAAAGGTAGTGCGAGCTGAAGGGACCAGAAAGAACATTAGATTTTAGGCTGACCATATTTTTTTTTTATCCCAATTGTGAATGATTCCATGATCATCTAAGAAGAGGGTATGTTTTATATATATTAAAATAATATGGAAATAGGAGTGAGGTTTCGACTTCCTGCCGGCTTCCCAATTGACTTTGCTTGTGGGAAAGTGTGACAGGGAACATTGGACATTATGATCACATGTCTGCAGGGACACTGCAATGACCACACCTTTGTGAATAAAACCGATCTGAACATCATAGAAATTTCAATTCCACAGAGTACCGGGTTCTGGATTTTTTTAATGTATTCTTTTAAGTTAGCAGATTTGGGGTACCTTGGTATAATGCACTATTTGGACTTATTTCAGGATAAGAACAGATAAACGAGATGTGAGTTTTAGTAGTAGATAGCTTAGTTAGAAATCAGATAGCTCAAACATTGCACTGACTTAGAAGGGCTAGTTGGGCAGTATTTCCCAATGTTTTGGGCTTTGTGGACTGGCGGGAGGGGATGGTTTGTGCAAGTGGCAGGCAAGCACATATTCTGACCCAGCCTTAGCAGCAGAGGTGGGTTTCAGCAGGTTCTGACCAGTTCTGGAGAACCGGTAGCAGAAATTTTGAGTAGTTCGAAGAACCGGTAGTAAAAATTCTGACTGGCCCCGCCCTCATCTATTCTCTGCCTCCCAAGTCCCAACTGATCGGGAGGAAATGGGGATTTTGCAGTAACCTTCCCCTGGAATGGGGAGGGAATGGAGATTTTACTTCCCCAGCCATGCCCACCAAGCCACGCTCACAAAATTTTTTGAAACCCACCACTGCTTAGCAGAAACAAGAAATAGACTCCTTGTCATGAAAATCCCCTCTTTATTTATCTCCTATGAATTAATTGCATTCACACACTGAAAAGTCCAGGCAATAGTCCTTCAAAGAGTTAACTGCAGTAACAGACCTTGCTATAATTGCCAGGCCGTGAGCTCCCAGCCAAAACGCTGAAAATTAAGTTCTGGCAAGCAGTCTCTGTGGCATGAAACACAATGAGCAAAACCTTCAGAAATCCGAACTGTTGTCTCCTGTGACCATCACACCCCTTTCCTTCTATTTATTCCCCAGCCAGGGAGGGGCCATTCAGTGTCCATGTGTGCTTTGCTTCACAAGTCGACTCCTTGTCCTCTGTTGTTCTCCTCTCCTAACTGCTGTGCGCATAAGCGCATCTGGAACAGGCCCCAGCTGTTCTTCCTCCTCACTTATCTAAGCCTCCCAAGGCAGCTGCCTCTCCAATGGCTGGGAAATATCAGACAGACTTGGCTCTATCTCTGCGTCAGACACTGAGCATCCATCAGAGCCTTCCCCAGGCCCCAGAACTGGCCCAAGTTCCTCCCCAATCTCCTCATCGTCCAAGACTGCCACCAGCTCCACTGGCAACTGGCGGGCCACAACAGCGCATGCATGCAGCTCCGTTTCCATGGAGTGCACTCGCTTGCACAAATGACGATGCAGCTCACTCGCAGTCATTTCCACAGCCCAGTTGCGAACCCCCCACGGCCCACTAGTGGGCTCCCGCCCACAGATTGGGGACTCCTGGCCTAGGCAGTTTGGTGACCTAATAAGGAGTTCCTCAAACCGTGGAGCTGTTCAGGACAAGATGTTGCCGAGTCCATTTTGCCTCCCCTGCAGCTGCTCATACTCTTTTCTTTCCTCCCTCCACACCCTTCTCTTCTTTGTGAGGATGGAAATGTCAGAAGTGTGCCCCATTTCAAGCAAGAAGCTTCAGCAAACTTACTGGGGCTTCAGAAAAGGCCTTTCAAGAAGGGAACAGCCATTCCATGGCCTTCTAACAGCTGCCACGCTGAAGCTGGCAAGATGACTGGAACGAAGTCTCTCTAATGCACCATCTGTTATAAGCAAGGACAAGGGGGAAGGTCGGGGGAGTCCTGGAACTCACCCAACCAAGTAGGGTGAAAGGAAAGTCATTTTCTGCCATGATGGGGAAACCAGGCTTTCTGACTTCTCCTTGTGGAGAAAGTCCTTTTCTCTCCTTCTCCTTCTTTCTGTGATCCAGTCATTGCTGCCTGGCTTCTGCTTTCCTGCCCTCTTGCTGGCCTTTGCACTCCTGTATGTTCCGGCTTTCTTGATTATCCTGAGAGCAGTTGTTGTAAAACGTAGAATATTTTGTTTTCGATCATGATGCTTTTTAACTACTGCACACCAGGGTTGAAATCCATTTTTCCCCCCTACCGGTTCTGTGGGCGTGGCTTGGTGGGCATGGCAGGGTATTGCCATGGAAGGATACTGCAAAATCCCCATTCCCTCCCCACTCCTGGGGGAAGGATATTGCAAAATCTCCATTCCCACTCTGGGGCCAGACAGAGGTGGTATTTGCAGGTTCTCCGAACTACTCAAAATTTCTGCTACCGTTCTCCAGAACCTGTTGGAACCTGCTGGTTTTCACCCCTGCTCCACACCACCTGGAAAACTCTAGAAATACATAAACACGATTCAAAACTTAATTCCTGAACTTTAATGGCATGCCATTTATTTCAGGACAGGTAGAGAAGCAAGACTGTTCCCAATCAGGGTGGATCTTCTTTGAAGTGAGTGGGGAAACATTTTTATTGATTGAAAAACAGGGGAATTAATTTGAAAGTATTTACAGTGCATGTAAGTGGCTTAATGAAATTGCATTAATTAATTGCCAGCGCTCGCATTTTCAGTCTGAGTCCCAACTACTCCTGGGAGTGTAACTGCACATTACAGGACACAGAGGACCTGTTCTCCTTATATGCCGCAACAGTAAACTCTAAGCCCTGTTTGAATTTTCTTTAAATGCGTCTGCGTAAACTGTTGATTTAAGCATCTGTATAGTTCCACTGGGGCGCGACGGCACAATGGTTAAAGACGCTGAACTTGTCAGCTAGAAAGTTGACAGTTCGGCTTTGAGCACCATGCGATGGGGTGAGCTCCCATTATTTGCTCAAGCTCTTGCCCACCTAGCAGTTCGAAAGCATGCAAATGCAAGTAGATTAATAGATACCACTTAACGGCATTCTTTGCACCTCAATGTATAGTCCTGCTGGCCATATGACCATGGAGAGTGTTTTCCGACAACGCTGGCTCCCTCAGTCCAGAAATGGAGATGAGCATCACCCCCTAGAATCAGAAATGACTGGACAGGGAAACCTTGATCTTTTTCAGCAGTGGCCTCCAACTTTTGGCCACCAGGAACCATGGAGAGATGTTTTTCCATGGACCAGAGGGGATGTGGTTTCGTGTGCTGCCTGTACCCTGCCGATGGGGCTTCGCTTGGTTGCACAGCCCAGTTTCTGGCATGCTGTGTCCATAGACCAGAGGTTGGGGATCCCTGTTTTACAGTTCCATTATACTTCTGCTTGTGGATGGAAAAAAATTGAATCTAGAATATTGGATGTTCAACCAAATAAAAATATTGTATGCGCACCTAACACATGTGTTTCATGTAGCCCTTTCAATGATTAGGTGCATTTTCAATTAGAGTTCTGGGGATCAGATTCCTTATTACATAGGAAAGCTGTGTGGGTCTCTCAATGGAATATGGGATGTGGCCTTGCTCACATTTTTGTGTCTAAAGAAAAGTGTCATAGTTCCGACCAATTTTATAATGCCTTGGTAAGGCTACACTTGGAATATTGCATTCAGTTTTGGTCGCCACGATGTAAAAAAGATGTTGAGACTCTAGAAAGAGTGCAGAGAAGAGCAACAGAGATGATTAGGGGACTGGAGGCTAAAACATATGAAGAACGGTTGCAGGAACTGGGTATGTCTAGTTTGATGAAGAGAAGGACTAAGGGAGACATGATAGCAGTGTTCCAATATCTCAGGGGTTGCCACAAAGAAGAGGGAGTCAAACTATTCTTCAAAGCACCTGAGGGTAGAACAAGAAGCAATGGGTGGAAACTAATCAAGGAGAGAAGCAACTTAGAATTAAGGAGAAATTTCCTGACAGTGAGAACAATTAATAAGTGGAACAACTTGCCTGCAGAAGTTGTGAATGCTCCAACACTGGAAATTTTTAAGAAGAGATTGGATAACCATTTGTCTGAAGTGGTGTAGGGTTTCCTGCCTGGACAGGGGGGTTGGACTAGAAGACCTCCAAGGTCCCTTCCAACTCTGTTATTCTATTCTAATTCAGTCAGGACTTGGAAGCTCCATTCACGCTTGAAAGACTATTTATTGAGTACATCGTATCGGCACTTAGAAAGGTGAAACTAGCTCTGAGTATTTCTCACGCTTCAGAGTAATAAAAGAAATAGAAACTTCCCACCCCCCTCAGGTATCCTGGGTTATGCTAACCAATCAATTCAGCAGTAGCTTCTCCCCTCGGTCTCAGCAGTTGTTTGTTGCCATGATCTTGGTTCTCACACTGCTTCTGGTCGATGTTTTGTCTAGCAGAATACGGCACCACATTCCAGTCCATTCTACCTCCCCCCAACGAGTGGCAACTACGAAACGAAGCAAAAGTAAATATGGCTTCGGCTGAAGTAGTTTTGAAGTTGACAAAAAAGTGCACGCACTAACGGGTTGTGAAAATGAGAAGAGCCCTTTTTGGATGTATTTCTACATTGTCATTTTCTTCTCCATGTCATTATCAGCTAAATAAGCGTGAACCTGTCCTTGAACCTTGGTCAAGGCTTGGGTCAACATTCTCACCAATTTTCAGATTCTGCCAGGACTTACGTGTCATTATAGGATTTCCCTCATGGCCCTCAATGCATCTGTTGACCTTTTGATGAAGCAGAACCAGAAAAAAAAATGACCTGTTCTTTAGGGTTTTTATAATTCAAGCTGATTCTGCTAGAACTATGGCTGTCCTAGGACTCTGATGATTTTAGGAGCAAGTGTCTCAGATATTGTGATCCAGTGGTCTCCTGGAGGTCGGAATCAGAAATTCCTACAGATCTTTTACCATCGTACTTGCCGGATTCAACTTTCATATTTCAAGATTCTCCAATTTAGAAAAAGTGAAACAGGAGGCTGGTGTGTTGCAAACTGCAAAAACAGCAAAGAGTATTCTAAGGAGGAATACTGGCTTAGAAAAAAACTAGTTGGGTTCCACCCAACTGATATTTTTTTGCTGTCAATACTTACTATGGAAGCCATTTTGAAAATATCTTCCTGAATTGGGCTCAAAACTTCCAGTGTGAACATTAGTCTGAAAAGTTGGATTCTTGCCTGCGTGCTAAGATATTTGTGTGCTAATGTAACGACAGTTTCTACCTTCTTCCACAACTCCATTGTAGTTTCTCTTGGAGAGGGAATAGGATTTGTCAAGTTTACTCAAGATTCACAAAGTATAAAAGAGTCAGACATGCAAAGCTGGTTTTGCTGGTTATTGAACCTTTTCTTGTGTGGTATCTAGTTCCAAATTTTCACAAGAAAACTATGAAACGTTGGTGTGTTACTTTCCTAAATAATATCACTAAGTAATTGGAAGGTGGTATGTAGGAGATGACCAGGCTGAGCCCGAAAAGGGCTCAAGTGAGAAGTCTCGAGTCCCTTTGTGCTCCCAAGAGATCTAAACCCAACCCACCTTGACTTCCATTGACACTTATCTATCGTCAGTGTGCTCTGACTGTTAGCCGTTCATGTCAGAAGCACCAGGTCACTTCCAAGTTGAAAGAATTAGCCTATGACATTATCATTGCCTGGGGAACGCCCATTTGGTGACTCCTTTCATGTCCCCATTAATGTGTCTCCTGAAGTGGTACCTATCTATCTACTTGCAGATGCACACTTTCCAACTGCTATGTTGGCAGGAGCTGGAGTGAATGATGGGAGCTCACCCTGTCACACAGCAGCACTTGGGTCTCGAATGTGGGCTTGCTGATCCTCAACCAGTGTCCTAAGAATGTTACTACTGTAGTTTGGATTCTTGTAGACAGTGTTAGCATGCAATAAACCTGTAGTCATTTGATCCACCTTGCTTCCTGATTTATTGCTCCTGGCAGGTACATCTTATCTCAAAAGGAATAGATTTCTTCTATCCAATGTCCTCTAAATACCTTGGATTTCAACTCTCAGATGTCACTGCTGTCCAGAAATCCCAGAAGTTGAGATTTTGAGAGGTTCAGGGCAGCACGTTGGGTAAAGCAGAAATGAGAAATGAGGTGGTGTCTGGGAGCAACCAAATTGCCATACAGACTGATGACATTTGTAATCTTGTATATCCCTTAATTCAGTTTCTCTTGTGTACCGAGTTTCTTCCTCGGGGCAAGACGAGAATGCAAATTGATTTAAATCTTTAACTCCCGTCGCCCTTTTCCAGTATTTTATAGCTGAAGCGCTCAGACTGCTTGCATTGTATTAAATTTGGATTAAGTTAAGATGAAAGATTGCTCCGGCGAGGAGGAATCTAAGTTAAGAGTGTACAAGGCCAGTTCAGGAGGAAGCTTCCCCCCCCCCCCCGCTTGTGTGGGAAACTAGCAAAGGTACAAATTGGGGGCACCATTTGACCACGGATGCGTGTGGTCTTTCTCTAATTAATGCCAAAATCTTTAGGGGAGTCATGCAGAATAACCTTTCCCTCGTTAATTGTCAGAGAAGAAAGGAGCAGAGGAAACCATTCTGCTCTTGTCAAGATTTCCCCCGAAACAAAAAGGGGCAGAATTATGCCTGCTGGAAGTTGTCTTGGATGCTTTGATTAGTGGCAGAGACCCATTTTTTTCCCATCAAAGGCCTTGCTAATTGTAAGCCACACTGAAAGTCTCTTGTCATGAACCTTCTGGAAAACAGTATTATAAGCAAGTGTCATTTTCATTTAAGGTGATTCTCGGCTGTCATTAGAGACCCCCACACACACATCTCAACCCCCCCCCCCAAATCTGAATGTGCACATAATTTCAAAATAAACTGGAAACACGATTGCATTCAATCAGGATAATTAACCACCCGAAATCAAAGAATCCATATTTCTCATTGACTTGTTGGCATCAATTTTTGACATCTCCCAGCACACTTCCGTTCTGCAGGATGGCTTTAGATGCAGAGGCTCTGCTGAATTTTTTTCCTCTCCAACAGCTGGTGGCTCATAAACGTTTCTCTTTAAATAAGAGATCAGCCTTTGTTGTTCCATTTCTTTGATGATTAAAGAGTCATTTATTGAAATTGTTATGTTAAAAAAAAAAGGAAATGGAAAAGTTAATTTGCTCTCTAGGTACTGACCAAGCATCAGGTGATAATGAAGTGGGAGCTGTAAGGGACTAGGAGAGATATCTGGTCTTGCTAATTGAAGGTGACAAATAGCTTGTCGTCATCTGCGTTTTTAAAATATATATTCTTGTAAAATAGTATTTTTAAAAGGCTTTGTTAAGTGGTATTTAATTGTAGAACCGAATTGTTTGAACTAGAAAGACTGGAAGAAATTAAACCACTTAGAACTTCATTGGATGTTATCCTTCCATTCATGCTACTCAACCAATGTTGCATTAAGCTAAACGTAGAAAACATTTTTTTTTTGTGTAAAAATAACGAATGTGTGACTTGGAAAGCTGATCACTCACCTCCCCCACGCCCATCCTCAAAAGGAGAAAACCTGAACAGGAAAATGTCCAGACATGCAGACGAGACACACATGGACAAGAGAGAGGCAGGAGAGACCAAGTAATAGATCAAGAACCAGGTGTGAAAGTGCTCACTGCAAAGTCATAATTTCTAGCTCTTTCATTTCATATGAATCTCTTGCCACAAATGGTCATAGCTGATCTCAAAAAAATGCCGAGTGTTTTGTACTTGAATAGGGATTGTTGGGGAGTCCCAGGTCTGTAGACCGAATCTCCAAGCTCACCTGAAAAACAAAAATATAATATGTCACCACATTACGAAAAAGATGTTGAAACTTTGGAAAAAGTGCAGGGAACAGCAACTAAGATGATTAAAGGTCTGACATAAACACATGAAGAACACTTGCAGGAATTGGGTATGATTACTCTAGAGCAGGGATCTGCAACCTTAAACACTCAAAGAGCCATTTGGACCCGTTTCCCACAGAAAAAAAAAACACCGGGAGCCACAAAACCCTTCCCGTGCCTGATTATTTCTTGAGTGGCCACAAAACTAGCATATGTTGTTGAATTAAACATTCTGTTTTCTTCTGAAACTTTTTTTGGATTTATCCATGGTTGGCTTACCGGGGGTTGAAAAGCTCAATAAATCGCGTGCCGGCGGGTGTCGCACATTAGCAGTTGTGACGCATATTTTGAGTGACAGGGAGCCGCAGCAGAGGGGTGAAAGAGCCACATGCGGCTCCAGAGCCACAGGTTGCTGACCTCTGGTCTAGAGAAAAGAAGAACTAGGGGTGACATGATAGCAGTATTCCAATATTTGAGGGGCTGCCAGAAAGAAAAAGGGGGGGGGGTCAACTTATTTTTCCAAAGCACTGAGAGGGCAGGACAAGAAGCAATGGATGGAAACTAATCAAGGAGCCTTGGTGGTGCAGCAGACTAAAGTGCTGTTAAGTGCTAGCACTTAGCTGCCAGCTGCCTGCAATTAGTGCAAGTTCGAATCTCACCAGGCTCAAGGTTGACTCAGCCTTCCATCCTTTCGAGGTAGGTAAATTGAGGACCCGGATTGTGGGGGCAATAAGCCGACTTTGTATAGAACAACACCGCTTTGGGGAGGGGGGGACGAAAGCCCTAATAAGCAGGTATATACAAAAAAGTATGCAGGCTATTGCTATAATGCATTGTAAGCCGCCCTGAGTCTACGGAGAAGGGCGGCATATAAATTGGACTAATAAATAATAATAAATAATAAGGAGAGAACCAATCTGGAACTAAGGAGAAATTTCCTAACAGTTAGAACAATTAATCAGTGAGACTACTTGCCTCCAGAAGTAATGAGTCCTCCATCACTGAAATTTTTAAGAAGAGACTGGACATCCAGTTGTCTGAAATGATATTTCAGACAAGAGCCTTGGATAGTACAGTGATAAGAGCCTTGGATAGTACAGTGGTCTAAAGCCCTGTTATTAACATCAGCCGCCTGCAATTATTGCAGGTTCGAATCTCACCAAGGCTCAAGGTTGACTCAGCCTTCCATCCTTTCTAAGGTAGGTAAATTGAGGACCCAGTTTGTGGGGGCAATAAGCTGACTTTGTATAAATATACAAAAGTATGAAGGCTATTGCTTAGCGCATTGTAAGCCGCCCATATATATATATATATATATATATATATATATATATATATATATATATATATATAGGATCCCCTCTTTGAGCAGGGGGTTGGACTAGAAAACCTCCAAGGTCCCTTCCAACTCTATGCTATTCTGAGACTTGGACTTTAAAGGTCTCTTCCAAAGCAGCTGGGTCAGGGCTGATCTTGGCATCTCTCATTCCACTGGCACGGCATCCTCCCCAGTCCCTGTTTGTTTATTGACTAACATATTCCAAAACATAATAGTCTCACAGATTTGAGTGCACAGCTGCTTCTTTCGAGAGCAAAATGGGCTCCTCGGAGCACCTCAGAAGTCCTTCAGGCTTAAGGTCTTCAAGACAACCTGTTCCCGGTTGAAATCAACAGCTTCGTACACAAAAGGGAGAATGTCGAGCTCAAAATGGAAGGGTTTGGAATGTGAAATATCCGCCACAGCCCATATTTTGGGGCAGTGGAAAAGAATGGGCTGTGTACTCGCCACAAATTCAGACCCTATGCCCAGTTCCTTTCTCCCAAGGAAGGATTCGAAGCAGAGCACCTCTTTGTTTTCTTGTGAAGCACAAGCGAGGCCAGAAGTGCCTCCCGCTCTTCCATCATTATATCTTTAGTCAAGGTTGAGGTCATAGAGGCAGATCAGGTAGCAATACATTTACCCAGCTCATCATTTATTTATCTGTTGAGAAATTTTATATGCCACCCATCTCCTTAACGGCTTTGAGAGGCTTACAAAGAAACCATAAAAACATCCATAAAAACAACATTAAGACCATAAGAGATATAAAGCACACACTAAAACAATAACATTAAAAGGCCTGGGTAAATAAATATGTCTTTAAACTTTGTCCGAAACGGCAGGAGGCCTATTCTACCACCGAGGCCTGGTTGCAAAGAAAAGAGCCTTTGTTTTCGGTGTTGGATTATTCATGGCTAAACTTCCGAAAGGTTTTCCACTGAGGTAGCAATGGGGCATCGTGTGCAGGAAGAGGTAGCTATGAAGATAATTATGGCTTAAGCCAGTTCAAGTTTTGTATAACCTGGAATTGAGTCCCCAAGTAGATCTCTGTTGGCCAAAAAGCTTCCTTGAGTGAAGCTCTCTGGAGCAGGTTTTTTAAAGAAAGGTAGGGTAGATTTAGTATCCATTAGATGAAATCCTGCTCAGCAACTCTGAAAGAGGGAGGCCCATCATCTACCCCAGAGGGTAGCAAGCTTCAGAAAAGTTCCTTTGCAATTGAGCAAGTCAGTCAGGTTTAAGACCAATACAGTATTTTTCACTGCCCCCAGCTTCACCCTTTTTCAGGTGGTAAATCTGAGACATCATCCTGCCCCACAATTTAGGACTGCTGTTCTATTCTATTTCAAGAGCAAAACATGGTAAGATTGTTTTTATCTGCAATAATAAAAGATAACATGGACTAAAGAAGGAAAATAAAATAAATGGTGCAAGAAGGAGAGAGAAAGATAGAGAGAGGGAGGGAGGGAAGGAGGAGGGGAGAGAGAGAGGGAGGGAGGGAAGAGAGACACCCCAGAAAGCAATTTCCTACTCTCCATGAAATAAACAATTTCATCACCCCTTCGCCTCCTATTAGTTAACAAATATAAAACTCTTCTTCCCATAAGTCAACTCTTAACTATAGGGAAAATCAATAAACATATTTTTTTAATCCAGGTGTCATCAAAAAGTCCAAACAGAGCCATAAGATAATCACATTCATTAATAAATATAAAATTTAATATTCCATATCTCAGCTCTTAACTTGAAGTAAAACCAATAATTGTCTTTTCCAGTGCAGATGTCAGCAAATTTGGAAAGACCCCCCTCCCCCCAAAATAACAATATATCCATTTTAACCCTGATCAAATAAGCCAATGTTATGTTCCCTCTTTTTTTACATAAAACAATCTTGCTCTTTAATCCCTTCAAATGGTGATTATTCCTGCTCTTGAATTTCTTCAAACCTTAAACAAGTCCTTTTGTAAGTCCAGCAGGAAGAAGTTATTCCAATTATTCTCTGGAACTGGCATTTTTATTTTGTTCTTAATTTTTAGATCCTCATTTGCAGATCTTTTGTATGAGCAGCATGATGAAAATGCTCACCTCCCACTCTGAAGGTTGAGAATTCAATTCTAGGTAGTGGCAGATGTTTCTTTCCTAGAGTGCAAAGAAAAAAAAATGCTGTGAACTCCACATGGCATCAGTAAGGGAATCTGGCCAGTAAACGCTCAACTCCATCCAATTGCCCTGATTCTATCCTGAATTAAGGGATTACAGAGTTGTAAAAAGGGAATTATCTGTATATGTTTTGTATATCTGATTTTGTATACGTTCCCTGGTGGCACAGTGGTTAGAATGCAGTGTTGCAGGCAAACTCTGCCCACAGCCTGGAGTTTGATCCTGATCAGCTCAAGGTTGACTCATCCTTTCATCCTTCCAAGGTGAGTGAAATGAGGACCCAGATTATTGGGGGCAATATGCTGACTCTGTAAGCCACTTAGAGAGGGCTGTAAAGCACTATAAAATGCTATATAAGTCTGTGCTATTGCTATTGCTAACACTATATCCAGTGATAAATTGTCATTCGCATAGTTCTCCATAATCATGTCAGATAAGTTTTGTTGGAAATCTTTTTCTGTAACAGCATGATCGGGTGGAACAGCTTCTTCTGGGAACAGGGTACTCATAAAAATACACAGTATAGCTGACATTGTTGATTCAAAGTCCCATTGCCATTCCTCAACAGTATCTCTAAATGCCACTGTAAGTTGCTTTTCTTGTTATGTCTCCAATATTGAAAATAATTGTTCTTTCCCACAAAATATATCTAATCTTTAAAATTAATTTCAAAGCCTTAACATTCAAAATCAACATATTCCAACTTTTTTTCCTGACCCTTTAATCCGGGGTCTCAAACTTGATTTCATTGAGGGCCGCATTGGGGTTATGTTTGACCTTGGGGGGTTGGGGTGGGTGTGGCCAGGGTGGGCATGGCCATCTCAACGTCACTCATGTCTGGGGCACCTGTGGAGACCTGAGGGCTCTGCCAACAAAAACAGGCTCCCGAGCTCCGTTTTCAGCTGCGACGGACTCCTGCAACCGTCTGCCAGCCAAAATGGAGCTCGGGCGGGCCACATGCGGTTCTCCTGAGCTCCGTTTTCACTGGCAGAGGCACTGCAGGCCAGTCCTTCGTTGTTTCCAGGGCAGCCCCGCAGGCCAGATCTAAGCACCCTGCAGGCCAGATCTAAACACCTTGTGAGCTGGAGTTGAGTTTGACACCCCTGCTTTAATCGATTTAAAACTTTCTGAAGCCAAAACTTTGTCTTGCTTGTTTGCTGTTTATTTTGAATTCTTGCAGTTTAAGTAACCTAAGATTTTATGCAGCCCTAGTTCAGTGAAATCACATTCACTAGTTTCTGGGCTTTTTTTCTTCTGGCAGCCAGCAGACTCTGTGCTGCCCATTGGGAGACTAAGATAGATCTATTTCGACTTTATAAGGCCTCTTCAGTTAGCCACACCCTCCTCTCACATATCCTCCCTGTAAAGGTACAAAATTTGTTTTTATTTGTTTTTCATAGGTTTCTTTTTCTGCTGGCTGCCAGAAGAAAAAAAAGCCCAGAAACTAGTGAATGTGATTTCCATGAATTAGGGCTGCATAAAATCTTGGCTTACGTAGGTAGAACCTGGCTAAAGAGAAATACACATAAAACCTATGAAAAAGAAAGAAAACACACACACACACACACACACACACACACACACACACACACACACACA
>WNWU01000063.1:7351994-7378006 GCA_012654045.1 Ptyas mucosa | reverse complement strand
ACACACACACACACACACACACACACACACACACACACACACACACATATATATAAGGCACTCACCTGTCAGTTTGAAGGCATCTATTTTCATTAAAGCAATTAATAGACAGTTTCCAAAGATGGCTTTTAAAACCGATGCAATTGCTTTCAAAACCACAGACAGAAGATAAGTTTTTATATGGACTCGTGAGCCCCAAAGATTCACAAGATTTATAAATGTATGTTGGTTTAATCTTACACTTATGGACAAAAGAGGTAAATATTGCTTAAAAAAACATTCAGTTCATATATTATCCCTTTATGTGATATTAACTCTCAGGTTTGATGCTTCTGCAGAGTGAATTTTACCCTAAAGTAATGTGAATGCCATACTAATTAACACTGAGAGATACAGTACATGCAAAGTACGCATATGACATAAGTCAATCAAATATAACTTGACATCTATCTCCCAGTGTTAATCAACAACTAATTGATCTGAGCTTGTTTCCATTATGATGATTTGGAAGAAAGCTGTATTTTGTCTCCAGAGGTTCCAAATTTTATCAGATAGTTGCAAATGTACTCATTTTAAAGAATGCTTAAATATCTACAGAAAATTCCAATTTTGTTTATATCTTTATATCCTTCCTAAGCATAGAGTGGCTATAATGCATATTTTAGAAAACTAGTTTGTTTTCTCTGGACATCAGTTAAATTCAATCCCTATAACCTCTGAATTTCTGCTTTGAGTTTTCTAGGGAATACACTAAATTTGAAAGGCCTAATCTTTCCAGCTGCAAGGCAAACCGAATTACTTAATGTAGCCATTTCTTTTTTAACAAACTTAAATGGGTATTGATTATTTCAGTTAATCTGTGCTGCATTTTAAAGATCTTTGGGAAAATGGAATGATGCTTTTATTTTATACAAGGAATCCTAGAAGACAAGAGACCAGGCTTTTGAGGGAGGGAAAGAAATATATCTATCTATCTATCTATCTATCTATCTATCTATCTATCTATCTATCATCTATCTATCTATCTATCTATCTATCTATCTATCTATCTATCTATCTATCTATCTATCTATCTAATCAATGGAGAAATTGAAAACTAAAAATCATGCTTGCAATGGAGGTTTATTCTAATTTAAAAACTGACATGATTGCTTTACAAAGGAATACTGCTAACAGCATTGTTGCGGCAATTTCTTATCTAGCAGCAGAATAAATTCCGCTGATAAGCTTCAGTAAGTTTCCAGAGATGACAGCAGAGCAAACGGTGGGTTGGATGGAAGTCTGTTTTACATACCTGCAGGCAGAAAGGGGCTGGAAAGGGAAACCTTTCCACCTTGGCACCTTGCTGTGTTGGAGTCAGGAAGGGTTCAGAAGGTTTTACTGGAGCTGCACCAGGAGCGGTCTTTCATTGAGGTCAGAGCAAATTGATAACACTTTTCTGGAAAACCTTCTAGTGCTATCAAACAAGCTGCATAAAATGCTTAGGTTGGTCTCATGCACATTGGAAGAGGTGGGGAGAGACTGAAGGAGAGAGAAACGAGAGAGGGAGAGGCGAGTAAGAGAGAGTTTCTTGGAATATGCAACAACTACTGAGCTAAAACCTTCATATGACCCCAGGAACAGACCATTCCTAATTCCTGACATCTTTCACTCATTTCTGTCCGTACCTTCTTCTTCTTTCTCTTCCCTTTTCTGTCCATTGTCCTCAGGCCTTCAAGGTTTCTTCTCTTGCCCATCACAGTGGAGGGCCTGCTCCTATCTCTTCAGAGACATCTCATATATGGCCTAGGATAGGGGGTGTCAAACTTGATTTTATTGAGGGCCACATCAGGGTTGTGTTTGACCTGGGGAGGGATGCATGGCCAGGGTGGGCATGGCCAGCTTGATGTCATTCATGTCGGGGGCGTTTGTCGTGGCCCGAGTGCTCTGCCAGCAAAAACGGGTTTCCGAGCTCCGTTTTCGGCTGCAATGGCCTCCTGCAACCGTCTGCCAGCAAAAACGGGTTTCCGAGCTCTGTTTTCGGCTGCAATGGCCTCCTGCAACCGTCTGCTAGCAAAAACGGGCTTCCGAGCTCTGTTTTCGGCTGCAATGGCCTCCTGCAACCTCTGCCAGCAAAAACGGAGCTCACAAGGCCCTCCCAAGCTCCGTTTTTGATGGAAAAGGCACCACGGTCCGGTCCTTTGCTGTTTCCAGGGTGGCCACGTGGGCCAGATTTAAGCACTCCGCAGTCCGGATCTCGCCCCCGGGCCTTGAGTTTGATACCCCTGGCCTAGGAGTAAACAAGAAATTTAACTTTTGCCATCAAGTTTCTCTGCCTGGCTCTTATCACAAGAATCCAAAATTTGTTAATTCAGGACCCAGATCATACGATTTCTGAGATATATTGGCTACCCCAGCAGTTGGTCTTCCGTCTTGTTCAAATTGACATAAGGTTTGTAATGTCTGCCTCGATTCTATAATGCAATGGGTTGGTGTTAGCTGAAAAACTTAAAATCTGGAAAAATATTGATCCCCCCCCCCCGTTAAATTTGGTTTTTCAAGCTATTTTCTAGTTTTCAGATATAATTTAACGAGTGATGGATGCTTGCTAAACTTTCAGAAGCCCGTTGTGACTGGAATGGAGCTGTTGGGACGTTTTTAACAGTGGCCTTCCTCTTTAGCGGTTAGCAAAATCGGAGTAAATTATGCATGATAAAATGTGCATATTTGCTTAATTTGAATAATTTAAAGAGTGTGGAACTTTAATTTTCCTTCCCAAAGAATTTCGAGTGCTTAGGAAAAAAAAAAAAGCCCTGTCAAATATATCTTTTTCTAAATTACTTAGTTTTGTAAATACGGCATACCATCATTGAAATCATATAAAACACTGTAAATAAATTAAAAAATAAAAATAAATGTAAAGTATAATTTTAACTACAATCTGCCACGTTCCTAAAAAATTTTTTCTTTGTTTTAAATATTTCACCAACATTAATTATATGTCTAGACATCTCTCATGTTTTATGGATTTGGGGTAAGACATTTTTTTCACCAGTTTCCCTTCCTATAGATAAACACAGAATACGTTGGTAGTCTCTGAGCTTAGTTGTTTTGTTGCAGATGTTTCATTACTCAAACTAGATCAGGGATTCTTAACCTGTGAGCCACAGGCCATGGGCCACGGGCCACTAGCAGGCCATAGCCTACTCACAACAGGCTGCATGAGTGATGGGCCTGCACCAGAGGTGGTATTCAGCAGGTTCTGACCAGTTCTGAAGAACCTGTAGCGGAAATTTTGACTACTTCGGAGAACCGGTAAATACCTCCTCTGACTGGCCCCGCCCCCATCTATTCTCTGCCTCCCGAGTCTCAGCTGATCGGGAGGAAATGGGGATTTTTCAGTAACCTTCCTCTGGAGTGGGGAGGGAATGGAGATTTTACGGTATCCTTCCCCTACCATGCCCACCAAGCCACGCCCGCAGAACCGGTAGTAAATTTTTTTGAATCCCACCACTGACATAGACCATATTGACCATTGAATGTGGCAAAAAGTTCCCACCCAAGGGAATTACATTTCCATAAACCATCCTTTCGATCAAGGTTAGATCTTTCACTCCTTTGAAGTCTAGAAGTGCTGAACTAGGCCAATTAATTCACAGACACATGCATGTCTTATGTCACACACACACTTATGGCCAATATGACATTCACAGAGAAAGATACAGTTTTCTTCACAGCTGAATTCTTTTCCTTTTGATAACAGATCTGACTATGGTAGTGATGGCTAACCTTTTTGCCACCGCGTGCCAAAAGCGGGGAGAGCATGGTGGGGTCACAGACAGGCGTGCCCACATCCATAATTCTATGCGCCCCCCCACACCTGTGCTTTGGCACGCGATGGCACGCTGTGCCTGATAGGCCTGTTTTTTGCTCTTCCCAGGCTCCAGAGCCTTTCTAGGAGCCTGGGGAGGGCAAAATCAGCCTCCACCCCCCCCAGAGGCCCTCCGGGGGCCAGAAATAGTGTGTTTCCTGACTTCTGGTGGGCCCAGAAGGCCCGAAAATCAGCTGGCCAACGCACACATGCGTGCCAAAGCTGAGCTCACGTGCCCACTGATATGGCTCCATGTGCCACCTGTGGCACCCGTGCCATAGGTTCGCCATTACGGGACTATGGTATCTCAAAATCTGCATAATGACATTTTTAAAATAACTTTCATCTGATTAAACTGGTGGAGATACAATAAATTGTCCCTTTGGGACCTAAATCAATAAGTAGACTTCTGACACCATAGTTAGAGTATCTGCAACCTGACATTGTTTGCACTATTGTCAGAGCTTCTCTGAGTCTGCTTTGAGGAGGTGGAAAGAACCTGAGTGAACATCTCATTCCATAGAGCAGATTGAGGGGGATGGTTTTTTGGGTTGAGATGCATTGCAACTCCCTGCTGGTACATGAACATATCTGTGGAGGATGTAGAAGGAACCTTTGACCTTGACCAAGAAGAACTCATTGGTCCCTACAAACAACCTGCCAAATCAGTAGAACTTTGGTGACCCATGAACTGTCTCAAAGTGTGTAGGCTGCCTGCACTGAGGTTGCTGGAGATGTAGAAGATCAAGCTGAAATGTCAGTGGAGCTGTGGCTGAGATATGTGTGACTCAGTTGGATGTGAATTGGAAGCAAAATTGGCTTCGTTATACAATCAGCAAATGTTCATGGCCATGCACATTTCTAGAATAAATAATCTCTTGTAGAATCAGTCGTTGTGAATTAGTAGTACCAGTGTTTAGACAATATGCTTTTTTTTTTCAATACAGCAAAATAATTCTGTATATATAAAAAGAAAGCCAGCCAATGCTCAAAAACATCTTTCTCTGTGAAATATAACTTCACTTAAACCTACAGATCCAGAGTTGACAACAACAGTAGATCAATCCCATTTTTCCTCATTTTGCTCCCTTTTAGCCAGATTCAGGGTTTTTTTTATGCTCTCTGGAATAAACATAGAGTCCATCTGACCAGAGAGGGTAATGAGGCTCCCCTACTCCTGATTCCTTGGAAAGAAGACCCAAAAGCTTTCAGCGCCAAAGGCTGCTCAGAACGAAATGATGCATTTGTGCCCAATTCATCGAAGGACAGAATGATGAGGCTTAAAGCAGTAGATTTATAACAGGAGAAAAAAAAAGCTGCATTTTGTCCAAAGCACAGGGCTTTTAATCCTTGGGAGATTCACAGCAAGCAATAATCAAAATCACTGGGTTTTTGAAAATCCTGGGTGGCCATTTCGTAGACCTCCTGCTGTGATGAAGCCTTGGTTTCCATGAGTCTTGATCTAGGACCAATAAATCTTTAGTCCAGTGCACTGGAAGGGTGCAAAGGAGGCGGTCATATCTGCAAACTTAAGGGTAAAGATAAAAGTTTCACCTATCCAGTTGCGTCTGCCTCTAGGGGGCTATCTCATCTCCGTTTCTTACTTGAGGGAAGCAGCATTGCATGAAGCCTTTTCTTTGATCATGTGGCCGGCATGACTATATGCCAAAGATGCACGAAAATGCTGTTATCTTCCCACCGAAGTGGTACCTATTTATCTACTTGCATTTGCATGCTTTCAAACTTCTAAGCTGGCAGGATCTGGGGCAAGTAATGGGAGCTCACCCCATTGTGCAGCATTGGGCTGTCAGTTTTCCAGTTGACAAGGTCAGTGTCTTTGGCTACTGAGCCATCGCATGCATGCACCCGCTTATACACACACACACATACACACACCATCAATTTCAGTCGCAAACTGAAGAACTCTAAGCAAACCAGATGAACCACTCAATTTTTCCATTTCACCTCCAAAGCTCCCAGATTACCCTTTACAGGGCAACCATATTTATTCATAAAATAACATCCGAGGTTCAGTGAAAATCAGGGGAACAAGGCTGTTTAAGTTGACAATGTTTCAGTGCAGGAATCATAGCTCTTTTTAAATTTAGACAGTTTAGTGGATTTTATGTGGGCCAATGGTGGCCATCTGTATGAATCAAACCCTCTTTGTTCATTGGTGAGGTTGATTTAAGCACCTCCAGATGCTTACTCACCACTGGCCTAAGAGTCTTTATAGCAATAGCACCTAGCACTTAGACTTATATATCACTTCACAGTGTTTTACAGCCCTCTCTAAGCGGTTTACAGAGGCAGCATATTGCCCCCAATAATCTGGGTCTTCATTTTACTGACCTCAGAAGGATGGAAGGCTGAGTCAACCTTGAGCTGGTGAGTCTAGTGAAGAGAAGGACCAGGGGAGACATGATAACAGTGTTCCAATGCTGAGGGGCTGCCACAGAAAGGAAGGGGGTCAACCTATTTTCCAAAGCACCTGAAGGTCAGAGAAGGAATAATGGATAGAAATTGAACAAGGAGAGATCCAACCTGGAAATAAGGAGAAATTTTCTGACCGTGGGAACAATCAACCAATGAAACAGCTTGTCTTCGGAAATTGTGGGAGCTTCATCACTGGAGGCTTTCAAGAAGAGATTGGACTGGCATTTGTCGGAAATGGTATAAAGATATCTTCTGCTTGGGCGGGGGGTTGGACTAGATGACTTACAAGGCACGGGTGAAATGCTCCCGGTTTGGAACCGGATCGCGCGATCCAGTAGCAATTGTGGCCGCTGGTTTGGAGAACCGGTAATGATGGCGGCACCGCCCGGGTGTGTTTTTTACATGTGTGCGCACATGACACGTGCATGCACATGCATGAAGTGAGCTCACACACACAGCACGTGCACTTCTGAACCGGTAAGGAAGGTAAGTAGATTTCACCCCTGCTACAAGGTCCCTTCCAACTCTGTTAATCTGTAATCTTGCCTCGAACTGCCAAACTGCTGGTAGCCAGCAGTCAGCAGAATTAGCCTGCAATACTGCATTCTAACCACTGCCCCCACTACTGTTTATGGTTATAGAGTCCCTGCTTGTCAGAGGCATATGTAAATGTTTCCTGTTCACAAACATACTCAAAGTTGGGAACATGTTGTGGTTAAGGAGTAGGACGTGCTCTGGCGGAGCTGCAGAGCTCGCTGGGTGACCTTCCGTCTCAGCAACAACCTACAGAAATAAGATGAAGAAAGTCTCCCAGGAAAAGGAAGGCTACAAATATAGTTAATAAATCAGCCAAACAAATCAATACGCTGAAAAGATATACCGAAAGATCCTTGAGTCAGGATTGCTGGCGTATTTTGGTTGAATCATGACAGGTCCTCTCGCCGTTCTGCTTGTTCATTATCTGTAAAAAGCGGCATGTTTACAAGCATTAATGTGTAGGCAGAGGAATTGTGAAAGCATCTCCATGCTGTTTGTGTAACCATTTACCAGGCAGCCTCCCCCTGATCTGGAAAGCAAGGCGCTAGTTGCATGGACACCCAATTTATCTGGGAAAAATAGTTTTGTTTTTTTTCTTCCTCCTGCAGAGTAAACATGTCCATCCCTTTTGGTAGGGATAAAAAGAAATGAATCATCCTGCAAAGTTGCTGTTATGCTGTTAGAGCTAACCAAGAGAGAAGCTGAATATTCTTCTGCATAAATGTTTATATTGCATTGCTTGACTAAGTTTTCCAAAAACCAAAATGGCCTTTAGGGGGAGGGAGGGAGCCATTGCTGGATTTATTAACATATTTCCTGAAAGACCCATCAGAGCGGGGAGACAGGGAAGGCTGGGGGTCCCATCCCCGAGGGAGATACACTTGGTGGGACCCAGATGAAGGGCCTTCTCCATGGTGACTCCCTCTCTCTGGAACATCATTTCCTTGGAGGTTAGAACGGACCCCACTCTAATCCTCTTCCAGAAGGCGCTGAAGACCTGGTCCTGCCAGCGGGCCTGGGGAACCCAGAGTGGGATGGAAACCATTAAATGGCTCATGTGATCTGCTGTCGCCGGAGCGGGAGATGAGAAGTGGAGGGGGGGGATTTTGTTACATTGTACTATACAGTGGTGGGTTTCAAATTTTTTTACTACCGGTTCTGTGGGTGTGGCTTGGTGGGCGTGGCATGGCATGGCTTGATGGGCATGGCAGGGGAAGGTTACTGTAAAATCTCCATTTCCTCCCGATCAGCTGGGGCTTGGGAGGCAGAGAATAGATGGGGGCGGGGCCAGTCGGAATTTTTACTACTGGTTCTCCAAACTACTCAAAATTTCCGCTACCGGTTCTCCGGAATTTCTGAAACCCACCTCTGGTACTATATCAATTTATTTGATTCTTTTTGTTAGTTTTTATTGTTTTGTGGTCTTTTATTCTGTAAGCCGCCTTGAGTCGCCATGGGTGAATAGGCGGCAATATAAATTCAATCAATCAATCAATCAATCTATCAATCAATCAGATGCTCGGGGCGTTGTTTAAATGCATAATTTTCTAGCCATAAACATATTACATTTCATGGATCTTGTATGAACTTTTCATTTACATTTCATTCTATTGGGTATTTCACCAGGTCTTCCATGAAACCAGAACTTATATCTGAGGCTCAGTTCCTTTTGCTGTAGTTGCATGGTGGACCCACTGAAATGGCCGCTGTGTTCGTGCTCAACCCCTGAAGATTGTGATCCAAGTGTGATTTCCTGGAAAAAATGTGTATTTGAACTTACCCCACTAAAAATCTGCAGGTCAGCTAAGTCTCAAACTAAACCAGCAGTATTTTCTTGATTATCAGATATTGAGGAGCCAGGAAACTTTGGGCGGTTGTGGGCTGCACCTTACATTTGGGGAGCTGATGGTCAAATCTTATCTCATGCTAACAGACCAGGATTGGGCAGTAAAATTCAGACCCACAACTCCATTCGTGGCTTGAGCTTCAACCAGAATAAAATCTCTCCATTCTCGGCATATCGTGATCGATAAGACACTTCTCTGCAGAACAGACTGAAGTCTTTGATGGCTTCTCCTTTAGTGTGAGGGCGCCATTCTCCCTCAGTTCTGACCCAGCTCCCCAAACACAACAAAACGGTCTGTAGTTGAAGCAATGATTCCTTTATTAGGAGGGCAAAAAGTTGCTCTTTCACCTCAAGCTAACAAGTCTGTCCGGCAGGGGAGATGAATGGCTGTCTGCCACAACTATTCATCTCCACCCACTGCCTTTTATCCCCAGAGCTAGGGTGGAGCTTCACTAGCAGCGGTGGCTCTTCCATCCCAAGGATCGGCCCACGGATTTCCACTGCTCTCCTCTCCTCTGTCTTCTGCACATCTGCGCGTCAGGCACTGGACCCAGCTCTTCTTCTTCCTCATCAGCCACCTCTGGACCTGGGGGCTGTTGACTCTCCATCTGATGGCAGACAAATGGCCCAGGTTCTGCCTTTGTCTCTCTCTCTGTGTCAGCTCCATTCCCTCTTCCCTCTCAGAGCATTCAGGTTGCGTTGATGCTGACTCTGACTCCCACGCCTCCTCCACATTTGATTCGGCTGCTGGAGGGGCCAGTGGCCGACAGGCCACAATAGCCTCTACTACTTATACCAAGGTGTTGATTTGACTTTCTCTGTTGCTAAATCCGAACAGAATCATGATGGCTTATAGAAATTAAATTAAAATATCCATAGTCATAGCATGAGCCTATTGCTACTGCTACCCACTCTCCCCAGCTTTCACCCATTTCGTTGCTCTTCGCTTCGTGGCTTTGTAGCTGAGTGGTTGTTGGGTGTTGACATAACTGACATCTCCACCCTGAGAACGTGGCTCTCAGAGGAACTCCTACGTGAGGCATGTGTGATGCTGAGGATTTGGGAAAGTCCTTCAGAACAGGTCTGTTCTCATGTCTCCCGATGGCTGCCCAGCACTTCAGATAGTCTTAACCAGACACAGCCAATGGCGGCCCATTAAGCATCAGAACAGAATATTCTCTTAGGTCCAGTTTTAGAGTTTATTCTCCAATAGAGAAAATTGGTGGCTATTGCTAAGCTTTCTTGGGAATTCTTCAGATCCCCTAAATTCTCAAGTAGGCTTAGGAATAGCCACATCTCTCAAGGATTGATTTTTCTTTCTGTTAGCCACGAGGATACATGCATGTGGAAGGGAATAGAGACAAGGGCAGTGTCTGTGAAGGGTTTCTCTAGATAGGAACACCTGGCTGATCTTCAGGCCCAGATGTATGAATATCTGAGTGAACCCGCAAAACAAGTACAATCTCAGTCTCTCTCTTGAGAACAATTGGGTAGTCACCAGCGAGAGAACCTTTTGTGTAGCAGTATCCTCATTTGTCTAGCAACCCAGCCGTTGCCAATTTTTTTTTTTCAGTGCCAAGTGCTATCCATGCTGTTGTTTCAAGTCTGTAATGATCTTTGAAATCCCTGTGCTGATAAAAATCTAGAGAATGCATTTGGGCACATTAGGTGTTACATTTTATATCCGTTGCATGAATCTTCTGTTTTTACGGGGATGGATCTTTGCTTGGTCTCCATTGTCACCTGATTCTGGGAATGAGCCGCGGTGATGCAGTGGTAGGAGTGGAGCACTGCAGGCTACTTCTACTGACTGTCATTTGACAGTTCAAATCTCACCCGGCTCAAGGTTGACTCAGCCTTCCATCCTTCCAAGGTAGGTAAAATGAGACCCAGATTGTTGAGGGCAATAGGCTGATTCTGTAAACCACTCAGAGAGCGCTGTAAAGCACTGTAAAGCGGTATATAAATCTAAGTGCTATTGCTATTGGGGATGAGATAGATTTCAACACAGGTCAAATAGGCCTATTCGTTGTCCATTAGGATTGGGAAGAACCTCGACCTCCAAGCTTCCATTCTCACCAAATATGCTCACAAACATAAGCAATTTAGCTGATTCGTCTTTGTTCTGGAAGAGACTCTTCGCATATATACAAGTACTCCAGGGGTGGGTTCTACTTATCTTTACTACCCGTTTGCAGTGGGGCCACACACAAACGCAAAAGCTTCTGTGCATGTGCAGAAGCGTTTTGATGACGTCGGGGTCGATGAGTGGAGCCTCCCGCCGGTTTTACTACCGGTTTTATAGAATGGGTGCAAACCGGAGGCAACCCACCACTGAAGTACTCCTTGACTTATGTCCACAACTGAGCCCAAAATTTCTATTGTCACGTATAATATATGTGAAGTGAGTTTTGCCCCATTTTACAACCTTTCTTGCCACGTTAGTTAAGCGAATCATTGCAGTTGGTTAAGTTAGTAATCTGGTTGGTATGGGAATCTGGGTTCCCCATTGACTTTGCAGGTCAGAAGGTCTCAAAACGTGACCACATAACCTTGAGTCACAGCAACGGTCATAAATATGAGCCCGGTTGCCAAGAATCTGAATTTTGATCACGTGTCCGTGGAAATCCTGCAACGGTCACAAATGTGAAAAACAGTCATAAGTCACTTTTTTCAGGGCTGTTGTGACTTCGAATGTTCACCAAGCAAACTGTTGTAAGTCGAGGACTATCTATAAACATTTTGTAGCATTTCAAAAGGATTGTATCCAGTTGTTTTTCTTCTCTCAGTGTGTTTATCTGAAGAAGTAAAGATATTGCATGCTGGATGCTGGATTTTTGCTTGGCAACATTTCCTTTATTTTTGCTTTATTTCTCAGATGAAAAACCAAGTGT
The DNA here is from genome assembly GCA_012654045.1 of Ptyas mucosa. NCBI lineage: Eukaryota > Metazoa > Chordata > Lepidosauria > Squamata > Colubridae > Ptyas > Ptyas mucosa. The sequence continues at coordinate 7,366,443 of WNWU01000063.1, read as the reverse complement.
AGCCAGAATTCCGGTAAGGCCAGTGGTGGGATTCAGCCAGTTCGGGCTAGTTTGGGCGAACCAGTAGTTAAATTGCTGGCTGGCCCCTCCCTTCCCCGCCCCTTCCAGGAGTCTCCACATGCCCTATTTTGGCTTCCAGGTAAGTGCAAGGAGGCCTCCTAGGTCCAAAATGGGACGCAGAGTGGGGGAGGCACGCCTTCCCCCTGTGGCCTGTTTTTGCTCCCAGAAGGCTGCAGAGAGGCCTACTAGGCCCAAGGGGCCTGGGGAAATGCGGTGTGCCCCCCGGGGTCTGTTTTTGCTCCAAGGAGGCTTCAGGGAAGTTTACTAGGCCCAAAACAGGGCATGGGGGGAAGGCGCTTCCCCCCTCCTCCGTGGTCGGGTTTTTCTCCCAGGGGAGTGCAGGAGACTGAATGCTGCCTGTCACACATCCTGACCACGCGCCCACCATGGCCACTCCCACCCAGCTGGTCATTAGGGCAGAGAACCGGTTATTAAATTATTTGCATCCCATCACTGGGTAAGGCCCCATGGAGGTATCATTCCTGGGATGTCAAGACTAGAAGAGCGGATGCTTGCTGGAAGACAAATGAAGCACCTGTCCTTTAGATGAATGATGACACTTCCCAGAAACCGTCTGGGGCGCGGGGGGGGGCTTCTGATTCCTTGATCACAGTTAGTAATTTCGTCGGTGAGGTTCATCCAGGAACAATTCCTATTATGATAAAAATCTAGTTGTCGCTCATAATCTTTCAGTCCAGGAGTCTTATTGAACTTCACATGAATTTCAAGATGGCTTCCAAGAAAACCAGGTGACAGGACTGTTGTCACATTGATGTAGGAGCTGTTCAAGAGGCTTGGCATCCTTCAGAAGTTCTATTCCAGGTCTCTGGAAGGCGAGAGAAAGAGGGAGAGGTCACTCTCTTGATTGCAGTGACAAATATCTCTCTCTGTGACTGTCATTCTGTGCCACGGGAACAAACGGAATTGGTAGTTACACTTTGAGTGTTTCATCAATAAACGTCCAATCGACAATGTTGTATAGATTATGATTCTAGGTACTTGTAAATGTAAGATTTATGGTTCTTGAAAGTCAGAACTGAGTATGAGGTGAATTTTTATGTAACAGCTTTGAGATTTCTCTCCAAAAATTATTCATTAATTGGTTATAAACAGATGGTTAATCAATTAAAGTTCATTCAAATCTGTGCATCTTTCTGTATTGTATAAGGAGCTCTAGGATTTAAAGCAGAATTGACAGCATATACTGTTCCTCGGTACTCGACTGGTTTGAAACTCATTGAATTTGGTACTTAGCACACTTTGAAATGAAAATTTTGCCCTAATACTTGTCATTGGTTTCATATTCAACACGCAAGTTAGAACTTGTGGTTGTTGGTTGCCTCGTTTACTTACCGTATTTTTCGGAGTATAAAATGCAACTTTTCCCCTCCCCCCAAAAAGAGAGTGAAAATCTGGGTGTGTGTTATATTCCGAATGTAGCCTTGCCCAGCTTCTCAAACGGAGTTTTCAGAGGCTGAAAAAAAGCATCAGAATCAAAGCTTCAGAAAAGATGCCCCAAACAGAGCTTCAGGAAAAAAAAACCCCAAACAGAGCTTCAGAGGCTTTTTTTCTGAAGCTCTGTTTTGAAGGCTTTCAGAGGTGGGAATTTTTTTTTTTCTGAAATAGAATTTCAGAAGATTCCAAGGCAGGAAAAAAAGCAAAAAAATAGCAAGGCACAGAGCTCCCAACCAGGGAATTTAAATTTGCTAAAATTCACCTCTGGGAACAGCTGATTGGGGGAATTCCGGGAGGCCGATCCACCTGCCAATCAGCTTTTTTCTTATTTTCCTCCCCCAAAACTAAGGTGCATCTTATACTCTGGTGCGTCTTATACTCCGAAAAATACAGTACATTATTCCTCACGGGGGAAAAAATGTTTGGTATTCATTTTTGGTATCCATCACGTTTCCTGGAACCAATTAATGACAAGCACGGACATACCACTATATGTAGATACAACAAGTTTCAAGAAGGGTTGCAGTTTACATATTTTTGCATCTTACCAAAACTTTATGATACTAACATATTTTTTTTTTTGGTTAAGGCGTTGACTGCAGAGTGAGATAAATTTATTATTTCAGTACAAAGAGAAGCCATCACTTATTTATTATAGAAAAATTATCTGTGTTATAAAAACACAATGCCATAATAGCTTCAATAAATTAAGTTGCCATTGTCTTTCACTTCTCTAATTTAAAGCTGCCCTTGATGGTTTAAATTATCCTGTCAATTAATCCACTGAAACATTAGTTGATAAAACTACAGTCTGGAAGGGATTAAAATGGCAACTTCCTTTCTTAGAGAATGACACTGTATTAAAGTGTCAGTTTGAATTTAATTGCCAGCCACTTAAGGACCTGTTTGCAAAACGAAGTTTCTTGGCTGCGAGGTTGAAACCGTATAACGCCTTGCTTGCTTGTGATAGAAAAACATATCTCCTTGCTTCTCCTGTCTTCTCCCTGGATCATCTTTCTTGGATGCTTGGATGATCCCCCTTCTTATCCAATTCTTCAGACTCTCCTTGGACATTTCTTCTTGGCTCTTAAGCTCACAGAAGGATGAGACCATGGCCGGCGCTTGGCAGGAGAACGTTTATGGAAGCCAATCATCAAAGCCAAGGTCATTAGCAACAGCAATTCAGATGGAAATGACCCAAGAACAAATAATAATAATTTTCCAAATGCACCAAGAAACATCAGCAAACTGGCATTCTTTATATATTTCTTTTTTTTAAAAAAATGTGCTAATTTAGCAGACAATAGCAGATTAGAGGATCCTTGGCGTAGTCCTCTACGGTTATGTACAAGTAGCATGTGCCGAGGAGGCAAATCCAATTTATAATTAGCTAATAAATCATACAAGTCACATTGAAGTGCAGGCTTTCTTTTATTGGATGGCTGATTTAAGACTTAGCATAGAGACATATGGCTTCTGGATGCTGGAATAGGAATTTCTGAACGTCCTCGTTGCTCCTGCTGTGAGCGGGCTCCACTGTCTGGGCTGCAGCTGAGGTTTGAGCAGACACTGCTTGTATCACTGCAAGGTTGCCGTGCCAAATTGGGGGGCTTGGCAGAGTGTCTACCAGATACATCAGCTCAATTTAAGCCATGCAAAAAACTATATTTAAGAGCCACGGTGGCGCAGCGGTTAGAGTGCAGTCCTGTAGGCTATTTCCGCTGACTGACAGCTGACTCCAATTTGGCAGTTTGAATCTCACTAGGCTCGAGGTTGACTCAGCCTTCCATCCTTCTGAGGTGGGTCAAATGAGGACCCAGGTTGTTGGAGGCCATATCCTGACTCTTTAAACCGCTTAGAGAGGTTTATATACTGTGAAGTGGTATATAATTCTAAGTGCTATTGCTATTGCCCTTCCTTCCTTCCTTCCTTCCTTCCTTCCTTCCTTCCTTCCTTCCTTCCTTCCCAGTGGTTAGAATGCATTATTGCAGGCTAATTCTGCCCACTGGTAGCAGTTCGATCCTAACTGGCTCAAGGTTGACCCAGTTTGTAAAATGAGGATCCAGATTGTTGGGGGCAATATGCTGACTCTTTAAACTGCTTAGAGAGGGGTGTAAAAGCACTGTGAAGCGGTATATAACTCTAAGTGCTATTGCTAAATGCTATCTGTTATATGATTTTCTCATGATGGGCTAGATCCAGTGGTGAAATCCAATTTTTTTTACTATCGGTACTGTAGGCGTGGCTTGGTGGGCATGGTATGGCTTGATGGGCGTGGCTTGGTGGGCGTGGCAGGGGAAGGATACTGCAAAATCTCCATTCCCACCCCTATGCAGGGGAAGGATATTGCAAAACCTCCGTTCCCACCCCATTCTGGGGCCAATCAGAGTGGTATTTGCCAGTTCTCCGAACTTCTCAACATTTCTGCTACAGGTTCTCCAGAACCTGTCAGAACCTGCTGGATTTCACCCCTGGCTAGATCCCAGGCAAGTGGAAGCATCACCTTCTCAGAAAATACGGACGTCAGGAGGCCTTTAGACCATCATGTCATCATGCCGAATGCAAGCTGCCCGCCTTTCATCGCTGCTTTCCTTTGAAAGTAATCATATTGTATCTCATTGGGTCATAAAGAGCTTGATTTATTGAAGCCAATTCGTGGAGACACTAAATCATTTTGGTCAAACAGTCGCATTTCGCGGCTTTCGGCTTTATCCCATTAAAATTTCAACTCTGTAATATGCAATTATGTGTATACTCAAAGTTAAGATATTATTTTCGATGTAGGCAAAAAGGAAGTATAAATTTCTCCCCTTTAATTTGTAATATATCCAGGTTTGACAGTACTAATTTGCACTGCAAAGTAATTTGGACATCAGAAGCATATGTCAACATGAAAAGTAACTGCAGCTCAGTCTCTGGGGAGCCGGGTTTAAATCTGTCTACTTGCAGCTACAGCTGATGTGCTCATCTTCCATTTTTGACCCAATAATGATAATTTATGAAACCTGCTCTTTTCTTCTCCTGACAATTTGTTCCACTCAGGGAGCAAAGAAATAGGTATCATCATTCTTTATTTTATTTTATTTTTTCTCTCCTCTGGATTTTTTAGCGAAAGGGGAAAGTGTCCTGATGAAGCATTTGATTCTTTCATTGTACATACCTTCTTTGCTTTACCCGAAGAAAATAAGACGTAACGTATCTGGAATTTGTTGATTGGATTTGGGTGTCCAGATCTTTTGGTAGGCATCTGGGAAGCTGAGGTTGAAGGAAGGTCCTGGGCTCCGTGTCAGAATGTGGGAGGTGGGATATGGATTTCCCCCTTTTTACAAACTCTTATTTCCAGTCCTCCATTGTGGTCTAGAACCATATTCTACCAACTTTTCTGAACCAGGAGGTGTGACATCATAAATTATTTGAGTCTGTATATATGTGCAAATGCACACTTACATAAAAAGTACAATCCACATTTGTGGATTGATTGATTGATTGATTGATTGATTAGTTCGATTTATATGCCGCCCTTCTCCGGAGACTCAGGGCGGCTTACAATGCGTTAAGCAATAGCCTTCATACTTTTGTATATACCTGCTTAGTAGGGCTTTCGCCCCCCCTCCCCCCCCAAGCAGTGTTCTTTTTTTTTATACAAAGGCTGAGTCAACCTTGAGCCTGGTGAGATTCGAACTTGCAGTAATTGCAGGCAGCTGGTGCTACTCCTTTAGTGATCATTCTAAGTTACAAGGCCACTGAAAAAAAAGTGTATTATGACTGTTTTTCACACTTACAACTGTTGCAGCAACCCAGGGTCACATGATCAAACTTCAGATGCTTGGCAACTGGCATGTACTTATGATGGTTGCAGTGTCCTGGGCAGTGGTGAAATCCATTTTTTTTTTACTACCGGTTTTGTGGGCGTGGCTTGGTGGGTGTGGCTTGGTGGGTGTGGCTTGGTGGGTACTGCAAAATATCCATTCCCACCCCACTCTGGGGCCACCCAGAGGTGGTATTTGCCAGTTCTCCGAACTACTCAAAATTTCCGCTGCAGGTTCTCCAGAACCTGTCAGAACCTGCTGGATTTCACCCCTTGTCCTGGGTTCACCTGATCCCCTTTTGCGACCTTGTGACAAGCAAAGTTAATGGGGAAGCCAGATTCATTTAACAATCGTGTTACTCACTTATCAACTGCAGTGACTCACTTAACAATTGTGGCAAGAGAGGTCATAAAACGGTGCAAAATTTACTTAACTGTCCTGCTTACCAACAGGTGTTTTGGGTTCCATTGTGGTCATAAGCTGAGGACTACCCATAGTAATTGCTTAAGATCTCTGGTTGCTTGTGTACTGAGCTTCTATTGAAACAGAGAAGCAGCTCTGTTGAACTATTGAAGTTGAACAATAACGGCTCACATCTTCAGTCGGCAAAACCACGTGAGATGTGGCAGTGTGACCAAAAGTGCCGATATCTCCAAAGGGTTGTTCAGTGGGGATGACCTGTTTTCCTTCTTTTCTCTCCGTAGTCTCCCAACGTTCACAACTACCCAGATATGGAAGCCGTGCCCCTCTTGCTGAACACCATGAAGGCAGAGCCAGAAGAAGACGCCTTGTGCACGGATCATTTCCAGACGCAGACGGAGCCGGTGGACTTGTCCATCAACAAAGCCCGATCCTCCCCTCTTGCCACCTCGTCTTCACCAGTATCAATCACAGCCTCTGCGTTGTCCCCCTCTTCGACTTCGACGTCTTCTAGTCGGCCGGCTTCGTCCCCAACGGTAATAACCTCAGTGGCATCGGCAACATCGGCCCCATCAGTATTAACTCCAGGCCCGCTTGTGGCATCTGCCTCTGGTGTTGGAGGGCAACAGTTTTTGCACATAATCCACCCGGTTCCACCTTCGAGCCCCATGAACCTACAGACCAACAAAATGAGTCACGTCCACCGCATTCCTGTGGTGGTGCAGTCGGTACCCGTGGTCTACACTGCGGTGAGATCACCAGGGAATGTCAACAACACTATAGTAGTACCACTACTAGAGGACGGGAGAAGTCATGTCAAAGGTAAGAAGGACTCTTACAAAATAGACTTCTAGGGTAGCACAATGGAAGAATTCTTCCTGAATCATTCTGATTCACTCATCTTTTGAAAACCAATCAAAGAGTCTTCTTTTTCTTCTGTGTCTAGATAAGGGGTGAAATGCTCCTGGTTCGGACCGGATCGCCTGATCTGGTAGCGATGGTGGGTGGTGGTTCAGAGAACTAGTAGCAAAAATCCCTGCCCCACCCCCCCCATGCCCAGCTGAGCCACACGATCATCAGAGGCTTTTTTTTTTTTACTTTTAAAAGCAATGCAATGGTAACTAATGATGTCAGGTGCTGCATCTGGGTAGGAAAACACCAACCAGCTGAGAGAAGATGGCATTCTGAGACTGGCTTGGTGGATTCTGGAACTGAACAGGGAGAGTGGGACTGGAGATCTGAACGTACATCCTCCATCTGCTTTACAAATGCAGAAAGGACCAGTACATGTATGCCGTCCACCAGATGTGCACCAGATGTTAAGAGAAAAATCAGATGGACATTTTATTGAACACTACTGGTGTCCCACAAAATGGGTGAACTCTGAAGCAAGATATTTGTAGGCATGCTGGTTTTGTGGGTGTGATTCCAGATGTGTCACTCTAAGAGTCTATGGAGATTCTCAGTCATCCAAGTCACGGTTCTCCCAAAAGGCCTTTCTTCTAAAAGGCAACTGGACTTCCTTAGTTTTTCTTCTTCTTCTTTGAAAACGGTTTGCTTCTCATCCAAGGAGCTTCTTGGATGAGAAGCAAAACATTTTCAAAGAAAAAACAAACCAAAAAGATTCAACTGCCTTTTGGAAGAAGCACCTTTGGGTTGCTTTTTGAGGTTTTGGATTGGATCCTGCTTCTTCCTTGTTCCTTAAATAAGTAGAGATATAGGAATATATTTCCATACATTCCTTTACTTTTTCTCACTGTGAGCACCATCCAGGAGTAGAGAATAAAAGTAATTTCAATCATGATCTCTTGCTACATTTGAATAAAATCCAGCACTCCAAGAAAAAAAGATCTGCTTTTAAGGGTATTAGCCCCCCAAAAAGTATATGTAACAATCTTGACGTTATTTTTCATTTGCTTTCACATTAATTTTCACCCTGAGGATGATTATATACTGCTGCTCTGGCTGTTACTAGCAAGCAGTTGAGTATTTTGTAAATGTATTCCCAAATCTTCAGAATTTATTTTCCTTCTCAACTCCTGGACCTCTTTGGGAAGTGCAGCTCTACAATGCGCAAAGATTATTTGAATTCCTTCTGGTCTGTGGATATATAATCCTGACTTTATAAGAGCCAGTGGAAGATTTGTGTTAAGAACATTGGTGTGCTGTGACTGTGACATCCCGTTAGAATTTGTCCGAAATTATCCCATGAGCTGCATGGAGACACAAATCTCCATTTTCTTAGTTCCTCCCAGCAGCCGAATCAGAGAAGGAGGAAGAGAAGGAGGAGGAGGAGGGGGGGGAATCATGGTCAGCATCAGGGCATGGGAGCCGGGGGGGGGGGGGAGAAGGAATGGAGCTGGCAGAGAGGGAGACAGAGGTGGAGCCTGGGCCGTCCGTCAGCCCTCAGATGGAGAGTCAACAGCCCCCAGGTCTGGAGGCAGCTGATGAGGAAGAGGAGGAACAGCTGGGTCCAGTGCCTGATGTATGGATGCGCAGAAGGCAGAGGAGAGGAGAGCAGTGGAAATCCATGGGCTGATCCTTGGGACGGAAGAGCCACCTCTGCTACCGAGGGCCCACTCTAGCTTTGGGGAGAAAAGGCAGGGGGCAGAGATGAATAGGTTTGGCAGACAACTATTCATCTTCCGGATGGATGGACTTGTTAGCCTGCAAGATAAATTTTTTGCCGTGCCTGCCGGCAAATCTTTTGAGTTCACATCAGAGGGTTTGTCATGTTTGGGGAGATGGGTCAAAAGACTCAAGTGCAAAAGATCTGATCGCAGGCGTGTCTCTTAAAGACCAGCGTTTACCTCTAGAAGACCCTCTGAAATTTTATTTTCTCCGGGATAAAATTTGCATTCCTACTGCCATCCACAGATACTCAATTTACATTGAGAACTTGGCTAATCTTTCATCTACTGTACCCTTGTTGGATGTCTATATGAGCTTCTCACAAGGTGTTCTGCCCCAGCTACGGAACCCAAGAAATGTAGCACGCACAAAACTCCGAACAGCTCCGTTTACTACAAACAGTCTTTTTTCAAACGCAGGCTATTACTAAAAATGTCCTTAACAGCCTGCCAGGAATTCCAAAGATTAGATAAAGGCTTATAAGAGTTGGCAATTAGCTCAGGAACCAGGTTTGCAAGGAAAATTCACTCTCAAATGTTCAGCGAGCGACCGGACGAACATGCGTTGTTTCCTGCAAAATTTGCCAGCTGTGTGCAAACTTAAATAGGCTAAGGGAGTGGCCAATTAGCCCCAAGCCTTACACTCGAGGAGACCTCCTCCTGAGTAACCACTCCTGCCTTTTGGCAGCCCTGCGTGCTCGTGCATTGAGAAGAGGCTCCTCCACTTCACTCTCTCCACTTGAAGGAGCCTCTGGAGGTTCTGAAGGCCCTGGCTGAATCTCTGCGTCTGGCACCACATCTTCTTCAGCCTCCTCGCTGTCCGACTCGAGTGCCGGCTGCACAGGCTGCTGGCGCGACACCACATCAGCCTCCTCGTCGGGATCAGCCACAATATGCACAGGCCGCTGGCGGGCCACAACACAAGGGGACAGAATATAACCGGCGCAATCACGTTCTTCTCATGTGCACTTGAAACATTGGGAATTCTTTTAAGGCTGATCATATATTTGGGCTAAAGACTTATTTCCGTAAAATGTTTGGGTGCAGTGATCCCTATTGATCCAGATGGCGTGATGTCACAGAACGTTTAGTAATCTCTCACTTTTAGTGGGGATACTCACAAAGCCCAGCTTTGAGAACTGGGAGTGACCCTCAGCTGAGAAAATATCTGCAGAAAAATTGGCCAGGTTTTGTTAGATATTTTTAGGAAAGCCTTGGCTGAAAAGCCTCACGTTGAGCCCTTACATCGTGCGCTGCTCAAAGCTGTAATTGCTTTTCTTCCCTCTGGCTTTGCTTTATGTTCCAGGGTGAATCGGTTATAAATTAGATACTTGATGTGATTTAGGTCTTGACACTCTCAAGAATTCAGCTTCCTGTAAATAAGTGTGAATTCAGCAGTATTCCACTCACAATGAAAAAAAAAAAGGGCTTCAGATTTTTGTGGAGTAAAAATGATCTCCATAGATGGGTGTTTGAATTATGTGTAGTGGTGAGATTCACATTTTTTTTACTACTGGTTATGTGGGCGTGGCTTGGTGGGCATGGCATGGCTTGGTGGGCGTGGCAGGACAAGGATATTATAAAATTTCCATTCCGTCCCCACTCCAGGAAAGGTTACTGCAAAATCTCCATTCCCTCCCTACTCCAGGGGAAGGATACTGTAAAATCTCCATTCCCCCCCCACTCCAGGGGAAGGATACTGTGAAATCTCCATTCCTTCCCCACTCCAGGGGAAGGATACTGTGAAATCTCCATTCCCTCCCCACTCCAGGAGAAGGTTACTGCAAAATCCCCATTTCCTCCCGATCAGCTGAGACTCGGGAGGCAGAGAATAGATGTGGGCGGGGCCAGTCAGAGGTGGTATTTACCGGTTCTCTGAACTACTCAAAATTTCCGCTACCTGTTCTCCAGAACTGGTCAGAACCTGCTGAATAGCACCTCTGGTGTAGGTTATCTTTTTTTTTTCCCTATGGATCTTTACGGCTGATAGGAACCCAGAACATCCACAGACAAGGTCTTGGTGCAGAGGTTTTGCAAACACAACCTGATGGAGAGAAGGATATTGATGATCTCGAGAACCTCAGAAAGCTAAGATGGAAAGTGACAAAATGTAAGCCTTGAAGGGCTGAACCCACTTTTCGGAGGCTGCACCAAAGCATATTGTTAAACTGCGATGTCCTGTTAAATCTCCATAAAGGCCTGGAAACTGGAGTATGTGTAATCTTGCTATAAATTGTAATAAAAATTACTCAGTAGACACGGTATTATGGCCATTAAGTTCATGGCCGTTGCTGCTGTGTACATAAAGTTTTATGGAATAAATTGAGCGGTTTTTTCCCCCTCCATACTCGGAAGCAAGCTGCTTTTGATTTAAACTTTGATTGGTAATCGTCAAGTATTTTCTTAAGAGCAAGTCCATTCATCATGGCGTTCAGTAGAAAAAGAAGGAAGAAGGGAAGGAAGGGAAAAAGGAGGAAAAAAACTCTGGGTATTTTCCATTGGTGAAATTCAATTTTTTTTACTACCGGTTCTGTGGGCGTGGCTTGGTGGGCGTGGTGTGGATTGGTGGGCGTGGCTTGGTGGGCGTGGCAGGGTAAGGATACTCCTGGGGGGAGGATAATGCAAAATCTCCATTCCCACCCCACTCCAGGGGAAGGATATGTAAAATCCCCATTCCTCCCCACTCCTGGGGGAAGGATATTGCAAAATCTCCATTCCCACCCCACTCCAGAGGAAGGATACTGCAAAATCTCTATTCCCTCCCCAGGGGAAGGATACTGCAAAATCCCCATTCCTCCCCACTCCTGGGGGAAGGATATTGCAAAATCTCCATTCCCACCGCACTATGGGCCAGCCAGAGGAGGTATTTGCCGGTTCTCTGAACTACTCAAAATTTCCGCTACCGGTTCTCTAGAACCTGTCAGAACCTGCTGGATTTCACCCCTGGTATTTTTTCCATGCACAAAGAAAAGTTGCACATATTTTTTTAGCCATAAGAAGTTTTTGCTTGGGTCTCTCCAAAGCACTTGATCTGTCACAGGTATATTAGTTGGATCTTAGCATAGTATCTACTCTCACCGGGTTTAGCCGGAATACTTTGTCTTTCCTTGTAGATATTTTAAGGAAATATTTGTCTGTTTATTATCATCTTAATCTGCTATGCTCCTCAGGGACTCCTGGCAGTATGAGTTACAAAGAACATTAATTTTATCCTTTTTTTCTGCATTATCCCTCTGAGCCTAGCAATGAAATTCTGCCTTTATTTTATCGGGGCAAAAGAATGGAATTAGACCAAAAAAAAACGGCTGGTAGATTTTGGTTCTGTGCTAAAGTAATGGATTTGCACTGCTTAACTTCCAGAAAATGTCCAATCTTGATTTGAATACAGAGAGACTTGCGCGTTATGGAGAATTTGGATACATAATTTGGGTGCATCAAATATGTTAATTAAGTTACTGGTTAAATTGAAGGGTAGCGGGAGATGGTGTCACTAGCAACAGATGAAGTCAAAGCACCCACAATCTATCCAGTATTCTTCTACTGAGTTGCAAATATTTGTCTATTTTCTAGGTATTTTGCAGTAGTGGGTTTCAATTTTGTTCACTACGGGTTCGCTCATGGGTGCATGCATGCACGTGAAGCTTCTGTGCATGCACAGAGACATCCGGGCGGGTGGGCGGAGCCTCCCACCACCGCCGCTACCAGTTCACCCACCCACCACTGGTTTAAGATCATCTTTTAATCTCAGGATTTCAAGACCCTACCCCAGTGATGGCTAACCTTTTTGCCATCGCGTGCCAAAAGCTGGGGGACTGCAGGGTGATTGCACGCGTGTGTGCCCATACCCATAATTCTATGCGCCCTGCCCCCCCACGCATGCCCGTGTGATCCCCCCACACTCCCCTCGCTTTTGGCATGTGATGGCACGATGGACCCAGGAGGCCTGTTTTTTGCCCTTCCCAGGCTCCAGAGGCTTTCTAGGAGCGTGGGGAGGGTGAAAACAGCCTCCCTCCCCAGAGGCCCTCCAGAGGCCAGAAACAGCGGACTTCCAGTGGGCCCAGAAGGCCCAAAAATCAGCTGGCCAGTGAGTGTACATGTGCTGGAGCTGAGCTAGGGCAACGCTCGCGTGCCCACTAATATGGCTCTGCATGCCACCTGTGGCATGTGTGCCATAGGTTCGCCATCACGGTCCTACCCCATAGAGGGGCTGTGTGCACCCCCCCGGGCTCTGTTTTCACTGGCAGAGGACAGTCAAAACAAATTAAAAACAAAACAAAAGGAGAAATGTTTCCCCTTTTGCATTTGAGCATGCAAGGTGGGACAGGAAAGGAAAAGAGGAAAGAGGACGGACAACGAAAAAGAAGGGAAGATGGGAAGAGAGCAAGGAAGGAAAAATAAGGAAAGAGGGGAAGGAAGAAGAAAGGAGAATGAAGAGGGAAGGAAAAGAAAAGGAAGGAAGGAAGGAAGGAAGGAAGGAAGGAAGGAAGGAAGGAGATTATAATGAGAAGGAGGAAGGGTCTGAGGTAAGTTCTGCCTTAGCACTTGGACACCATAGGTGCCCCCAACACGAGTGACATCGAGCTGGCTATCCCCACCATGGCCATGCCCACCGTGTCCACACCCACCCGGGCCCCCTGAGGTCAAACACAACCCTGATGCGATCCTCAATGAAATTGAGTTTGACTCTCTGCCATAGCATCTTAAAAGATAATAAAGGGAATTCTAGTTCATAGAAGTATGTGTATTTATTGAGTTGTTTAATGTAGATACCTTCTTGGATAAAAGCTCATCATAGTGATGGGCTCAACTCTTTTTCCTTATTTTGGAAGTTCAACCTTGGCAAAGATTTGCTAACTTATTAAGACACCATATGGTCTGACATCCAAGCAGAGACGTTTTATTGTCTCACGAGCAGATCAGATTTTGCCTCGATAGGTGGCTAAGCATGGATACCCTTTCCTTGCCAACTGGTGGGCCCAGAGCCTCATCCCAATCAATGTTACCTGAATCACAACTGACTGGCACCGAGGAATTTTAGGAACAATGCCCAGAAAGCATCATCCTACTCATCCCTTCTGAATGAACAAAGAGAAGGATGCAGGAAAGCAGATTGTTTCTTTGATATCACAGCCAAAAGGATGTCCATCAGCTTGGTTGGAGATCTGAGTGGAAGAATGCAGAGAGATTCCAAGATTTAAGAATGAAATTGGTTGCTAGTTCAGAAAAAAAAAACACCATGTATTTTTGTATCACAGAGTGGATCTACCAGTTTAAGGAAAGTAGATATTAAACATCTGCATAAGCATTCCGATGATGGGCAGTGTCATTCTTCTTTATCTTTTGGCCATATTTCTGAAATAATTTTTTAGAACCTTCTTTTTTGCATTGTTGGAAGAAATACCCATCTGGTTCAGTTCCAAGCCAGGAGAAAGACACTGTAAACATGGAAGCTGATTGGAAAGAGGGTTTAATGGTGAAGCAGAACCACCAAGCACTTGGGTGGTTCTGGGTAGCTGACCACATAGAGTTGAGAATGAGAGGTTTTTATACCTTCCCTTGGGCTTTGAATTAGAGCTTCCTGTTCCTGTGCAAGAACATGTATTCTGTTGGCTGTTGTCAGACTCCCCTGGGGCTATGCAAGGGTCATAACTGGCTCTGTAGGTTGTCTGAGAAGTTTGGTTGAAGTTTCTGAGGGTGATGCGATGTCCTTAAGAAATTGTGCAATGTAGTGAGCTCTGTGCCTTAGTGGGTTAATCCTATTATATCCTGGAGGGTCATGGCCTAATCCCTTCACCCTGGAGCTGAAGGTCTTTTGTCTTGTAGATAGGCTGGCCCAGTCTTTCTTAATGGGCACAAAATATCTACTGGGGGCAAGGAGATTGAGTCTGCTTTCTTTCTTTTAAGAAAAACATGTTTCTCTACTTCTCATTTAGGGAAATATAATACTCTGTCTTTTTTTAATATTCCCCAAAATATTTCATTCTTCTGGAGAAGGGGGTTGGCTTTCCACAGCATCTTCCTTCCTTCCTTCCTTCCTTCCTTCCTTCCTTCCTTCCTTCCTTCCTTCCTTCCTTC
>WNWU01000063.1:7325189-7351984 GCA_012654045.1 Ptyas mucosa | reverse complement strand
TTCCTTCCTTCCTTCCTTCCTTCCTTCCTTCCTTCCTTCCTTCCTTCTTTTCTTCCTTCCTTGATTGTGCATCTCTGAGGTCCCACCAGATGAAAATATTTAAGAGAAGGGATCTGGAGTGTATTTCCTCTATCTGACCTGGTTGGATAGTCAGATACCCTCAAGGAGAAGCAGTCCTGCAAATATATTGTCCCCATGCCATTTAGGGCTTAAAGCTGATAACGAACACCTTGTATTGCACCAGGAGAGTAAATGGATAAGATTTGTTTCCATTCTATTTGATCATGCCAAGTCAGTTTGCGGGAATTAATCATCCCCATGGCTGTTAGCAATGTCCATAATGATGTATTAAGCATTGTGATGCCTTAAGTTCATTATCATTCATCATATCTGATGCACAGCAATCATGCTAATTTTAAAATTCAGGCTTTGAGAGTACCTTGCTTTGTTTCTATTTTCCAAGGCTTATCCTATTGAGTTTTGCTGAGGGATCAAGTCCTACCTAAAAACTGACCCATGGCAAGACAGAACTATTTAGGATATAGTCCTGCTTGAAGATCTAAGAGGGCGGAAAATCTCAATTAATGGTTTTGAATGTCCTCAGATTTTTCCATAGGTCAACTGGAGATTACAAATGTCTCCAAGTCTGCAAGCCAACATTTAACATGTTTTGTTTTATTTATTTGTTTGTTTGTTTGTTTGTTGCTGAAAACATTGTTGTTCATGGGCTCTCAAGTGGTATGAAACTTCTTTTTGAAAAATGTTATTTTTGAGGGATCATTCATACTTGCATGTATCATTGAATTTCCTAGGGCAGTGGTTATATTAATGTAGCACCAGTGGTGGGATTCACCTGTTCGGGAGAACCGGTTGTTAACTTTCTAAGCAGTTCAGAGAACCGGTTGTTGGAAGAAATCTTATTTTGTTTTTTTCCACTTTACAGGGCTAATCCTGTAAGGAAGGCAAGAAAGAAACATTCTGGTGTTGTTTGTAGCCTAATCTTTATTGCCCCGCTTACAGAAACTGCCTCTCTGCTTAACCCTTATTACATTATAACCGATAAGTTGAAGTGCCCATCGATGTGAGTGACGTTGAGTTGGCCACACCCACACAGTCACATGACCACCAAGTCACGCCTACCTAGCTGGCATTAGGGCAGAGAACCAGTTGTTAAATTATTTGAATCCCACCACTGTGTAGTTCCATTAGAGGTGGCCATCCTATCACCTTCCTAAGTTCCTTTGGGTACCATAATTACATCACTGAGACCAATGGAACGATCTGGAGATGTTGCCCAAAAGTTGGTCCAGCAAAGTATCTATGGAGCTTCTCAGCTGGTTAAGCAGCTTCCTTTTATATCTGGATTCCAAAAACTCCAAGCTGGATCTTCAGTCTTCCAAATAAAGATCCTTATGCAAATACTGTACTGCTTTCTTTTCAATCTACTGTGTGAAAGTAATTATCATTTAAAAGTTTTATCTGTATGAAATTATTTAGAGAATAATTATTCCCTTTCTATAGATGAGGAACATAGCCTGAGGATAAAATGTGAGGTTCTCAAGATCTTCTCAAGAAGTTCAGCCATTGCAGTGAAACTTAAACCCACAGTTTGTGGATGGATGCCAGCTGACTGCCTCCAAGATATTGTGGATAATGAGCGCTCACTATTGAAACTGCCTCGTTTTGTAGTCATAGTTTTCTTCTCGTGCTTAGTACTTGATTAGTATTCCAATACTGCCATTATTAATTTAGGGAGGGAAAAAATAGCCCAAGCACTTTATAGAATTTCTCCTTTCATTATTCTCTCAGTGCAAGAAATAGAAGATTTCCCATAGGTTGTAAATTCTATTTATGATATCTTTAGTGCATTCTTGGATATCTGAAAAACGTGCAAGCCCAAAGATTAATCAAACTGTCCAAATACAAATCCAAGCTGTTTGTCTCAACTTTCAATAATGCCCAGAGGATTGAAGAGAAGTACATAAAAAGAGAGGGAAACTTTAATTTTTATTTTTTTTTGTAAAAATAATCTGAAATAAGTATTCCTGAAACAAAATACTTTTCTCTAAAAACAGAAAAAAATAGTATTTTGTTTCTGAGGCTGAAAATTGTCCTTTATAACCTAAATGCCAAAGCTTTGTCTACCAGAGAGGATGGGAGTGGGTTGAAAAACTACAAATCCCAGAATCCCCACTTGGGAAAAATGCTGGGAATTGTAATACAAGGTTGTATTACAATTGTAATACAAAGGTTATGGCTCGCCTAGAACAGGGGTGAAATCCAGCAGGTTCTGACAGGTTCTGGAGAACCGGTAGCGGAAATTTTGAGTAGTTCAGAGAACCGGCAAATACCACCTCTGGCTGGCCCCAGAATGGGGAGGGAATGGGGATTTTGCAGTATCCTTCCCCTGGAGTGAGGTGGGAATGGAGATTTTGCAGTATCTTTCACCTGCCATGCCCACCAAGCCACGCCCACAGAACCGGTAGTAAAAAAAAATGATTTCACCACTGGCCTAGAACATAAGAAACCTATGATGCTAGGTTAGGGTTAGAGTTGTAGGAGTTAGAATTAATTAGCTGACCACCAGATGGCACCAAAGATCTGCTCACAATCTCTTTTCTGCCACCTACTGACTGTGCAGATTTGTGCAGCCCATTTTTAACTGTCCCCCCTCTCCCTTGCTTAAAGGTAACGTTCTTCCACTCGTTCTGATGAAAGCCCTGCCATCTTCTGCTTCTGAAATTAAGGAGTCTTCTCTCTTCCATCGTTGGGTATCTTCTCCTTACTATCTTGTGCTCTCCTATTAGAAAGCAGATAGGTTGGAGGAAGAAATCCTGTCTTTGGATTCTGTTCTGCTTCTGTTTTAAAAAAGTCAAGGGATAGGAGTGTAGCCATGGCATAGCCTGCCTCAGTTTCCCCACTCCGTCTGCTGTAGAAAGAGAATTAAACCCCGCGGGAGGTGTGAACCAAAAGAAAAAATAAGCTGGGCTGGTGGAGCATCGGACGGAATGGACAACTGGTCTCTGTCTGTCTGAGGAGTACGTCCAACGCATAATTCTCTCTTGATAAAAGGTTTCTCAGAATCTTTGCATTAATCACACATAAAAGAACTGAGGCTGGAGGGATTTTTGGTTTTGGCCCTTAGGATAGTTTTAAACTTGGCCTATTTGGTGTCTTTGGCAGGTATAATATTCTGAACTAGAAACTCCCTGCAGAAACCAGGTTTATACAAGCTGTGAAGATAAAGTGCAGTGCGCTAATTTGCAGTTCTTGAACTCAAGCTGCGTTAAGTAGAGTAGCTTGTTGCCTCATCATCCTTTCAGAAGGGTTTCATGAATTCTCTCTCCAAAGCTTCTCCAACAGCAGAGGCTGCCACCTTCACCATCATCTCAAGAAGTTTTACACTCTTCTTGGAGGAGAAACAACCCCAGAAGATACTTCCCTTCAGATGGTCCATTGTGGAGCCCTCTGAGGATTTATACATCCTAGACCTGTGATGGCGAACCTATGGCACGCGTGCCACAGGTGGAACACAGAGCCCTCTCCGTGGGGACGCACGCCGTCACCAGCTGCATGCGCGAAGACCAGCTGGTCAGGGGCAAAAATGTTAGCCACCACTGTCCTAGGCCTCTATAATACTACCCTCATTTCCAACTTTATAGATCTCCTAATGATCTGACTTTCTTTCTTCAATTCCTGGCCACAATAGCCAATGATGGGGGCCAGGAACTTTAGCAGAACTCTACAATGTGATAATATTCCTTGATCATGATTGATATATATATATGGAGATGGGAGAAAGTGAAGGGAGCATCAGAGCTGCAGGTTCCAGCCAGAGGTTCATATTTCACAACACTTTTCATTTGGCTCCAGCATTGGCTTGATGTTTTTTTTTGTATATCTATGTTTGACGTAAGGCTGTACTTACAGGCATGAATATTTCTCAGAAATCTCTTTTTGCAATCTGGGTAGGTGAGCTGTGAATCTGCTGTCCCTTAGCTGAAAATGGATGAGGCAATAAGAGTGATTTAGGATAACTCTTCTTTGGTCTCGGATCATTTCCTCCTGTGACATCTTAGCTTTAGGCCTTTGTGTTCTCATTCTAAATTTTGCAAACATTTGACCATTCCAAGAAATACCATCGAAAGAACAACACAAGGAAGTGTCACTTGTCACCTGATCGCCTTGACACCTTGATCGCCAAAGGTGGCATTGCATGGGACCAAAATCCCAAAGAGTGAGGCAGGGGCCCATTTGGGGGAGGAGAGAAGGGGGTGTTTTCAAGATAAACATGCTTTTTTTGCCCTATACCTTTCAGGGGCAAAAGATCAGGATCACACATGAAGTTCCAATTAAACTAATTTATTACTAATTGTGTCTATGCATCGAAAACTACTCAACTAATGTTTAGCACAGGGGTCTGCAACCTTAAATACTCAAAGAGCCATTTGGACCCATTTCCCACAGAAAAGAAAACACCGGGAGCCACAAAACCTGGGTGGGCGTGGCCAACTCAATGTCACTCACTTCCACCAGTCACATGACACCCCCCCCCAGCCACGCCTACCCAGCTGGTCATTAGGGCAGAAAACCAGTTGTTAAAAAACACCGGGAACCACAAAATCCTTTTGACATATCTCTCTCTCCCCTCCCTCCCTCCCTCCCCCCTCCCTCCTGTCTCTCTCTGTATCTCTCTGTCTCTCTCTCTCCCCCTCTCTCCGTCTCTGCCCTGGCCGCTTCTCCATCCCGCACCGTCTCAGGCCAGGCGAGGACTGACTGGGAGAGGAGGGTGAGGGGCAGGGCCAGCCAGTGGTGGGATCACCTGACAGGGAGCCACAGCAGAGGGCCCAAAGAGCCGCATGCGGCTCTGGAGCCGCAGGTTGCTGACCCCTGGTTTAGCACTATCTTGGAGTTAGATATGGTTCATCGGAATTCAAGAGGGGTTTGATTCAGCCCGTTTGTGGCTACGTCAAGATTCTAGGCTGATTCCTCTCTTGATTCCACCACCAGGGTCTGCCACTCCTTCTCCTAATCACCTCAGCATCCCCAAAATATTTGGGCTCACTTACTGAGGGGGACCTTGGAAGTCACAAAAGCAGTGCTGGCAGAACTCCTGTGTTCTCCAGCAACCTCTTGTGTCCTCCTGCACATCCTTCTCTTACTACCCATAAAAGTAGAAGTGGAAAAGATTGGATGCTGCTGGAAGAACACCAATCAGGAGTGTGCCGGCAACTCGAAGGAGGGTGCTGGGAGAGTAGAAAAATCCAATTATGCATAGCCAGTTCATCATGTTCTGTCAGCTGAATCGGCTTATTAGTAGCTTAATTAGAAACTTCGGTGTCATTTCACGAGGTAGGTTATTGATATTTATATCATGTATAAATATCACGGGCACAATCCATTACGGAGGATTAAAGGTAGATGTTTAAAATTTTCACATGTATATTTTTTTCTCCTCCCCTTCTTGCTAATGTAGAAAGGTATAAACAGTGGAGCCCACTGGGGATCTGTGGTTTTGAACTTCATAAATATTCTGGAATATGGAAGGGAGGAGGTGTAAAACCAGATCATTTCTGGGTGTTAAAACAAGAAGGGGACCAAAAAAAGAAAGAATTCAAAACAACAAGAATGCCGTGAACATGAGGTTGGCAAATGAACTGTGGTGAAAGCGAGCATGAAGCGATATATGTTGAGGGGGAACAGCTCAAACGGGGTCTGAGCTAATGTCGGCTGACTTAAGAACCTGTTTACCAGGAAACTGAGGCAATAGAAGCCGTGATGGAGGACTTGTGTTCTGTGTTAGGAAAATCACCCACAGCTACCAAGACATCCAAGGAGACGATAAGGTGGGATTCTTGGAGAATCAAGGTTAAAATAAAGGAAGAAGGAATGATGAAGGTGCAGTCTACGGACACCCATATAGCTAAGGAGACATGGAGGACATTTTCCAGAGACAGGAGAAAAATCACCTTGGAATGCTGGGATTTCTGCTTAGGAATGAGGAGTTCTTTGGATTTCAGGAAGGCAATTTTTTTTTTATCATTGAGCTTAGTAGGACGCCATATCATAAGTGCTGCACCTGCCAAAGAACTACAATAACAACAATAATAACAACAATAACATCTTAGGCTACATTAACAGAGGGATAGATAGAATCAAGATCATGTGAAGTGTTAGCACCATTTTATAATGCCTTGGTAAGACCACACTTGGAATATTGCATCCAATTTTGGTTGTCATGATATAAAAAATGATGTTGAGACTCCAGAAAGAGTGCAGAAAAGAGCAACAAAAATGATTAGGGGACTGAAGGCTAAATATATGAAGAAAAGTTGCAGGAATTAGGTATTTACGGGAGTGACATGCACTGGAGAAGAGCCTAATGCTGGGAAAGGGCAAAAGAAGAACGGGACAACAGAGAATGAGGTGGCTGGATGGAGTCACTGAGGCAGTCGGCCTGAGCTTAAATGGACTCCAGAGGATGGTAGAGGACAGGAAGGCCTGGAGGAATGTTGTCCATGGGGTCGCGATGGGTCGGACACAACTTCGCAAGTCACAACAACAAAGGAGTGACATGATAGCAGTGTTCCAATATTTGAGGGGCTGCCACAAAGAAGAGAGGGGCAACCTATTCTCCGTAGCACCTGAAGCAGGGGTGGGTTCTACTTACCTTTACTACCGGTTCACAATGGGGCCGTGCGTGCTCGCTCACTTTGTTCATGTGTGCGCGCTCTTCTGCGCATGTGCAGAAATGTCCTGATGACGTTGGGGTCGGTGGGGTGGATGGAGCCTCCCTCCGGTTGTACTACCGGTTCTATAGAACCGGTCCAAACCAGGGGCAACCCACCACTGACCTGAAGGCAGGACAACAAGCAATGGATGGAAACTAATCGAAGGAGAGAAGCAACCTAGAACTTCCTAGAAATTTTCTGACAGTGACAACTACCGGTATTCATCAGTGGAATGACTTGCCTCCAGAAATTGTGGGTGCTCCAACACTGGAGGTTTTTATTTTATTTATTTTATTTTATTAGTCATATTTCTATGACGCCCACTCTCCGAGGACTCTGGGCGGCTTACACCAAAGACATTATACTAAATAGCCTATTGCCCCCAACAATCTGGGTCCTCATTTTACCCACCTGGGAAGGATGGAAGGCTGAGTCAGCCTTGAGCCGGTGAGATTTGATCCGCTGATCTGCTGCACTAGCAGTCAGCTGAAGTAGCTGCAGTACTGCACTCTAACCACTGCGTCACCTCGGCTCAAAGAACAGATTGGACAGCCATTTGTCCGAAATGGGATAGGGTTTCCCTGCCTGAGCAGTGGGCTGGAGTAGAAGACCTCTAAGGTTCCTTTCAACTCTTATTATTCTGTTAAGAAAAAAAAGAGTGTAGGAAGAGTAGAAAAGCACAATGAAAGGCACCCAGGCCACACATCAAAGAGAAAATGAAGTTCTAATTTCTTTCAAAGTACAGGGTCAGCCAGTACAGATGAACCTGGAGAGATTCCCAATATAAAAAAAAGAAGCACTTCTTTGGATAGTGGAATTGGCAAATGTAAAATACTGTAATGACCACAATTTGGAGAGTTTTAGAAGGATATCGTCAATCTTTTCGTAGGAGGTCTGTACCCCAGTGGAGGAAATGAATTGCTCAGGGCTGTAAATGGGACAAGAGAACAGTTCCATGCAATGATGTCAGCTGACATCAGGTTGGCCAATGCAGAACAGTATGTCAGAATAAATCAGAGGTACAGCTAGATCCTAAAGTAAGAAAAGAAAAATATGTGCGTATGAAGTCCCTGAGATATGATGTCCTGGTATCATCACTTGGTCAAAATATCACTTAGAACAGAACATGGAACAAAGAACATAAGATTATCAGAGTTGGAAAAGGCCTTGGAGGTCTTCTATTCCAACACCCTGCTCAAGCTGGGTGAGACCCTACACCAGTGATGGCTAACCTTTTTGCCGTCACGTGCCAAAAGCAGGGGGAGTGCGGGGGGGGGCAGTCTCTTGCGCGTGCCCACACCCATAATTCAATGCACCCTACCCCACCGTGCATGTGCGTGCAACCCCCCCCCCGCGCTCCCCCTGCTTATGGCACGTGATGACACGTTGGGCCAAGTAGGCCTGTTTTTCACCCTCACCAGGCTCCAGAGGCTTTCTAGGAGCCTGGGGAGGGCAAAAACAACCTCCCCTCCTCCCGAGGTCCTCTAGAGGCTGGAAATGGCCCATTTCCCGACTTCTAGTGGGCCCGGAAGGCCCAAAAATCAGCTGGCCGGTGCACACATGCACGCTGGAGCTGAGCTAGGGCAACGCTTGCGTGCCCACAGATATGGCTCTGCGTGCCACCTGTGGCACGCGTGCCACAGGTTTGCCATCACAGCCCTACACCATGTCCAGTCTCTTCTTAAAAACCTCCAGTGATGGAGCACTTACGACTTCTGAAGGCAAGCTGTTCCACTGGTGGGTTGTTCTTACTGTCAGGAAATTTCTCCTTAGTTCTAGGTTGCATCTGTCTTTGATTAGTACCTTCCTTAATACTTAATACCTTCCTTAATACTTAACACCTTCCTACTTGGGAAGTCATTAAAAATACTCTTTACATTAACTTTCAAACCTGTTAGATTGCATTAAAAATTCAAGATTCTTCTAGCTGCTCACTTTGGCAAAAAGTCAGGGAAAAAAACTTACTTAATAATTTGAGTAGAAGCAAACACTGCTATCCCCCCCCCCCCCCCCCATTCATACAGTGATCTGGATGTTTGTTCAGATTAATGTTTTTATTTTTTGCTTGTACCTGCTAGAAATCTGCTCCCCTAGAATCCAGAGATAGCCGCCACCAACACACATTCTTCCTTATCCACAAACAACTCATTTTGGCATCGGAGGGTTAGAAGATAATTTCCCCCTTTTGCAAGATTCGGAGCTTCTTTAATATGCCTTGTCTGAGGAATTTCTGGCAAGCAGGCTTACAGAAATTGAAGACTTTTCTGATCTTCCCTAGGAGCCCAGCTGGAATTGAGATCAAAACCTGCCAGCAATTTAAACTGCGGGATTTTATTGAAGATAAAGTCTTTGTGTTTTGGGTTGAGTTGTTTATACGGCACTCGGCTATTTAGAATCTTAGGCAGATCCGTTTGTTTGACTGTTGTCATCCAGGTCTCGGATCTGGGTTTACGGGTTATAATCTCGGCCTCCTTTACAATTTCCCTTTTGTCATGCAAACAGCTCGAGATGTAACTCAGGCAGAAATTATGGAGTGCAATATAACAGCAGCTTGATAAGTTTTCTCAGCAGGGTATTTGTGTGTGTGTGTGTGTGTGTGCGTGTGTGTTTGGGCAGGCAACTAGGATAATTGCTTCAGTAGTGTGTGGGGAGCAAAACCTATTCACCTTTGCTCACCAAAACAACTTTCAAAGAACTTTGTAAGCAGAACTATCTGCATAGCAGGAGTGAAATCCAGCAGGTTCTGACAGGTTATGGAGAACTGGTAGCGGAAATTTTGACCAGTTCAGAGAACCGGTAACGGAAATTTTGAGTAGTTTGGAGAACCGGCAAATACCATCTCCAGCTGGCCCCAGAGTGGGGTGGGAATGGAGATTGTGCAATAGCCTTCCCCTGGAGTGGGGTGGGAATGGAGATTTTGCAGTATCCTTCCCCTGCCACGCCCACCGAGCCACGCCCACAGAACTGGTAGTAAAAAAAATTGGATTTCACCCACTGGTCTAGTTTATGAAAAGAAGGACTAGGGGCGATATGATATCAGTCTTCCAAGAAGAGGGGATCAGCCCATTTTCCAAAACTTCTGAACGGAGGGCAAGAAGCAAAGGATAGAAACTAATCAAGGAGAGAAGCAACCTAGAACTAAGGATAAATTTCCTGACAGAACAATTAATCAGTGGAACAACTTGCCTCCAGAAGTTGTAGGTGCTCCGACAGTGGAGGTTTTTAAGAAGAGATTGGACAATCATTTGTCTGAAATGGTATAGTGTTTCCTGCTTGAGCAGGGGGTTAGACTAGAAGACCTCCAAAGTCCCTTCCAACTGGGTTATCCTGTCATCTTCTTGACTATTGTTGCAATATGGCGTAGCAGGCTAATGCCTCCTATTAAGGCGGCATTTAACATCCAGCTGCCTGCAATTACTGCGAGTTCAATTCTCACCAGGCTCAAGGTTGACTCAGCTTTCCATCCTTTCTAAGGTGGGTAAAATGAGGACCCAGTTTGTGGGGGCAATAAACTGACTTTGTATAAATATACAAAAGTATGAAGGCTACTGCTTAGCGCATTGTAAGCCGCCCTGAGTCTCCAGAGAAGGGCGGCATATAAATATAATTTTTTTTAAAAAAAATATCCTTCCCCCAGGAATGGGGGAGGGAATGGGGATTTTGCAGTATCCTTCCCCTGGAGTGGGATGGGAATGGAGATTTTGCAGTATCCTTCCCCTGCCACGCCCACAGAACCTGTAGTAAAATAATTTGGATTTCACCACTGCGGCCTAGCACTTTGAGCTAAGAAATCTGAAGCACGATAAATGGTAATCCCTATTCCCTTATCAACTGGCCCGCACATTTTTAATTTGCAGTACAGTAGGAGATAGTGTGTATTTTCACGTCATGTGCCGCCTGATCACAGCCAAGGAGAGAGGGACAGCCATGCAAAACGCAACACAGGCATGCAAAAATTGCCATTTTCTTCTCGACCCAGCAGGTCCATTGCTCTGTTCAAGTCAACGGATGTGATTTTAAAGCCTACCGAATACCTCGGAGTCTCCCCACCCCCCTCAGAGAGAACATCACGGGTTTCAAGGAGGAAACCAACGAAATTTATATTATACTTGGATACAGCTGTGAGCAATGCGTATGAATTTATGGCGCTGTTTATATAGACTCTGTAAAATCAGAGTTGGTCCTGAAGGTATTCGTGATTGCCATGTTTGAAATTTTTAAAAAGAGAACGCTCTGGGGAGAACGCTGTTTACCAATGCATTGCACATCATATGGTCTGCATTTTTTTTTTATTTATGCTCACCCCTGTACATACACACACACGTGTGCTGTTTCTCAGGCCTGAAGGGCTCCATAGAATAAGACATTAGTAATGAGGTTAAACCAAAAATAAATCTGAAAAAACAGACTGTAAAATCAGAGTTGATCCTGAAGGTATTAATGATTCAATACCTTCCAGTATGTGTTCCAATATCTCAGAGGTTGCCACAAAGAAGAGGGGTTAACCAGGGATGAAATCCAGCAGGTTCTGACAGGTTCTGGAGAACCGATAGTGGAAATTTTGAGCAGTTCAGAGAACTGATCGTTGAAATTTTGAGTAGTTTGGAGAACCAGCAAATACCACCTCTGGCTGGCCCCTGAGTGGGGAGGGAATGGGAATTTTGCAGTATCCTTCCCCTGCCATGCCGACCAGGCCACGCCCGCCAAGCAACACCACACCCACCAAACCACGCCCACAGAACCGGTAGTAAAAAAATTTGGATTTCACCACTGGGGTTAACCTATTCTCCAAAGCACCTAAAGCAGAGGTGGGTTTCAGCAGGTTCTGACCAGTTCTGGAGAATCGGTAGTGGAAATTTTGAGTAGTTCGATGAACTGGTAAATACCACCTCTGACTGGCCATGCCCCCATCTATTCTCTGCCTCCCAAGTCCCACCTGATTGGGAGGAAATGGGGATTTTGCAGTAACCTTCCCCTGGAGTGGGGTGGGAATGGAGATTTTACAAGATCCTTCCCCTGCCATGCCACCAAGCCACGCCCACCAAGCCACGCCATGCCCACCAAGCCATGCCCACAGAACCGGTAGTAAAAATTTTTGAATCCCACCACTGACCTAAAGGCAGAACAAGAATCAATGAATGGAAACTAATCAAGGAGAGAACCAACCTAGAACTAAGAAAAAATTTCCTGACAGAACAATTAATCAGTGGAACAGCTTCCTTCCAGATGATCGTGAGTGCTCTGGATCATCTTGTGCTCTCGATCATCTCTCGATCAAACTTCCATGAAGTTTGATGGAACTTCATCAAACTTCAAAAAACTTCATCAAAAACTTCCATGAATTTTGGAAGTTTTTAAGAAGAGATTGGACAACCATTTGTCTGAAATAGTATAGGGTTTTCCTGCTGGAGCAAGAAGTTGGATTAGAAGACCTCCAACATCCCTTCCAATGCTGTTATTTTGTTAAATGAGTGAGAACGAGGGCAATTTCTTTTCCTCTCAAGTCCATCTAAATAATGCATCTGGATAAGGTTGAACCCCGATTTTTTTTCTTGCTGCTTCTTAAAACCTAACCATTTGGATAGATTTTGGAATTCTCTCTGGACAACGTGTTTACATTTAAAAAGAATCTTCTTTGTGAATAAGCAGGCATAGGTAAAGGTAGAAGGTTTCCCCTGCTCAGTCATGGCATGACTTTAGAGGGTAGTGCTCAGCTTATTTCTTAGCGGAGACAATCAGTATTGTCCAAAGACTTTTTCCATTGTCATGTGGCCAGCGTGACTATACGCTGACCCCCATGAAATAGAGTTGGAAGGGACCTGGGAGGCCCATGCCTCCAAGGACCCTTCCGACTCCGCGTACAATCCACCTTCCTACCTATTTATCTACTTGCATTTGCATGCTTTCGAACTGCTAGGAGCTGAGGCAAGTAACAGGAGCTCACCCCATCCTGTGGTGCTCGGGTCTCGAACCCGGACTGTCAACTTTCTAGCTGGCAAATTCAGCATCTTTAGCTGCTAAGCCATCGAGACCCCTTTACCTTTAATGAGGCTAAATGAAAAATAAATCAAAAAAGTGAGTGAGAACCAATGCAATTTCTTTTCCATCCAAAGGATGCATCCAAACAATGTTGCACTCTGATATATTTTTTTTCTAGCTGCTTCTGAAACCCTGACCGTTTGGAAAGATTTTGGACTTCTGCCTGGACAGAGTGTTTACATTTACAAAGAATCTTCTTTGTGAATAAGCAGGCATATGGTCCTCCTATTAGCAGAAGATCTGAAAGGGGAAAAGGGGCACTAAAATTCAGAAGGAATATGGGAAGACATAAGCCAGAGTTTAAGGCAGGAAGCATTGTGCCCAGGCTGTGTGGCAGGATTCACAAAAGCTGCTTCAGCCAACTCATAGACTGGGAATGTTTGACCAGAATTTGAATTCCCAACCAGATGGAGCCTTCAAAATTTAAGATGCTGTGGAAGGAAAACTAGAAATGTGGCCATCTTCTCAGGGTTCTTCATGGGTAGAACGTGAGCTATGGAGGTCCCACACAAGTGTCGGATCCAGAGTCTACTTCTCTCTACCTATTTTGGAGCACCAACTAGTTAGGAATTTTTGTGAGGATGAGGGTTTTCTCACAAAACATCCAACAGAAGACAAACCATGAAGCTACCTGAGATTTTTCCAACTCTGAATTTTTTTCCTGATGTGCTTCTCATATATAAATCATTCCCCTTCTTTCTGTTTGCTTCCTCTCCCCTCTTAAATAGGACAGTCCCAGCATACCTCAAAGCTTCAACTTCAAAAGTTGTAGGTGCTCCATCACTGGAGGCTTTTAAGAAGAAACTGAACAGCCATTTGTCTGAAATGGCTGTCCAAAAGTCTCCTGCTTGAGCAGGAGGTTGGATGAGAAGATCTCCAAGGTCCGTCCAACTCTGATGTTCTACAGTATGTTCTACCTGATCATTCTCTTTAGGAGGCCTATGAAGACCTTGATCTTCTTGGGTGGGGCCATTCCATTAGAAGCTTTGACACAGTATTTTTTCAACCATGGCCACTTGGGGAAATGTGGACTTCAACATGGGGAATTCTGCGAGTTGAAGTCTACATATCTCAAAGTGGCCAAGATTGAGAGACACTTACATAAGACCTGAAATAGACTGCTCTTCACACAGCACGACATTAGAGTTGTGTCAGAACCTCCCAGCAATTTTCTTCTCCTCCCTCCCTTTTCTTCTGCACAACAGAAGGTTAATATTCAGCATTCAGGTCCAAGAAACGATAATCCTGCGGCATTAACAAGCTTACTGCATAATTAGTTGCATAATTCGGAAAGGGCAAGATAATATAGCTGCCATTTTAAAGTCACAGCTAAGTGATGAAGTTGATGGAATATCATTTGCAAATAGACCTCAGTGCTGAAGGTAGCTCTTTGCCTTTAATTTGCTAACAGAATATTGAAAATTGATGCCCTCATCTTGCTATGAATCAAGGGTTTCTAACCACAATAGGACATAGGGAGAAAAAAAACAACAACCAACAGATCTAAAAATCCATGATTTGTTTTGAGGTTAGTTTAGGCAATTGACATTATTGACCTAACCTATTAAAAAACATCCAGATTGCCTTTAAAATGTGAATGTTTTAACCTTCTAAGGTTGGCTCGGCCGGAAATTTTTCTTTTTAAGTAAGAGTTGAGTTTTATGATAGCTGTCTGATGTTTTCAAATCACAGAAACCCACAGGTAGAATATACCGGAGGAAAGCAAACAACACGGAGGGGATTTTAGTTACAATGGAGGCATTTGCGTTGTTTTGAAAAGGTAAAGGTTTCCCCTGTCCAGTTGTGTCCAACTCTAGGGAGTGGTGCTCATCTCCATTTCCTAGCTGAGGAAGCCAAAGTTGTCCAAAGATGCTTCCATGGTCATGTAGCTGGCATGACTATATGCCAAGGTGCATGGAATGCTGTTACCTTCCCACTGAAGTGGTACCTATTTATCTACTTGCATTTACAAGATTTTGAACGACTAGATTGGCAGGAGCTGGGGAAAGAATGGGAGCTCACCCCATCTTGCAGTATTTGGGTCTCGAACTGACAATCTTTTGGGTGATCACTCCATCATTTTAAATTCTAGACATTGCATCCGCTTTGTGTTGTCCCAAAGCAAACCCTTCTTACCAAATCTTCATCACTCATCGAACTTCTTTGAGGAACTGTTATGAGGAAGCTTCTCCTGTTTCCTCCCATCACATATATCAGTTATATTTTTCTACCCTATATAGACAGGCTTCCTGGCAACGACACCATTTACCTCTTATTATCTTTGTCATTTAAACAATGTTGATAGACAAGGCCTCTGCCAAGGGAGAGGACCTCAGATTGAGGACACCCACAAATTTGCTCAAAAACAGGACTGATCCTGTCCTACTACAGGAGGAGCAGTTGCATTTGTAGATAGCTGGTTTGGACGCTAGCAAAAAGATAGCACATTTTCATTTGTTTGTGTGTTGTTGTGTTTTAATTCCAGGGCAGCAGTGACATGCCATGAGAATGACGCAAACACTTCGTTGCTTAGAGTCTCATCCCGTGCCATTTAGTTATTTACTAAAAATTGGGGTGGAGGCGGGGGGGGGGGGAAGGACTCAAGACTTGCTATTTGATAGTGCTGATGGAGAAGGCACATTATTCTCAGAATTGACAAAGGAAAGAGAAATAGGAACATTGGGTCAAGATCTGAAGTTCAACTTCTAGAAGAACTTTTTTTAAATTTATTTTTGACCCATGGTGACTGGTTCATTATTTAGATCAGGGTGGGTCAAACTCATGTCATCACGGTGGCGTCATGTAACATATCGGGACTGTTTTTCCCCTTCGCTAAACCGGGGGTGGGCTTGGCCAGAACATGACACATCTGGCCCATGGCCCGGGAGTTTGACAGCCCTGATTTAGATCAACTACTCTAATATTTCTGTGGCTTCAATATTTGCATTATGCAACTATTATTGTGGACCTGCGCATTTTTATCTGATTGCAGATGTGTTAAAGCCTCAGTCACTTGAGTGAAGTTTATGACCACTTCTCTGAGGCACAATAGAAGGTGACACCCCCTTGGGTGGGGGTTGCAGCCATCCTGTTGGGCCACATCCTGGTCCTGAATGGCAACCCACTCCCCCACCCCACACCCGCAACTGGAGAGGTAGCCTGGCTGTTTAATATTAATTACATATAATATTAATTGCAGGATTTGGGTTTGGCTAGTCTAGAGAAAAGAAGTACTAGGGGTAACATGCAGGGGTGGGCTGCTGGGGGTTCGGGAGAACCTGTAGCTAAGATTCTATGCAGTTCGGAGAACCCCCAAATCCCACTCCCGGCTGGCCCTGCCCACCCTGCCTCATCCCTCCCAGGAGTCCCCACGCAGCCAATTTTGGATGCAGGTAAGTGTACGGCACATGTGGAGGCTGGGGAGGATGAAAAATGGGCCTACCAGAAGTTTGGGAAGGCCTATTTCCAGCCTCCAGAGGGCCTCTGGAGCCTACGGAGGCTGTTTTCGCCCTCTTGGAGGCTCGAGGCAAAAAGCCCCCCCCCCCCAATGAGGTAGGAGGCCAACTAGGCCACGCCCATCATGGCCATACCCATCCAGCAACCAGAGAGAGAACTCCTTGCTAAAATTTTTGGAGCCCACCCCTGGTAACATGATAGCAGTATTCCAGTATTTGAGGGGCTGCCACAAAGAAGAGGGGGTCAACTTATTTTCCAAAGCACCAGAAGATAAGAATTTATTTCTGCCTGTAGAAACTCATACCTTTCATTGTTTAAACTGTATGTCCTTTTAATAAATTCTTGGGAGCTGTTCCTGAGACCTAAATAAGAATAAGAAACACATTGATGGCATATGCCGAATAGAGGGACTGTGCCCATCTTAATGTTGTTACAGAGCAATATTAATGTCGCAGTGCTGTTGTTAATCAATTGTGTTTCCTTGATTCCCAGCACAAATGGACCCTCGTGGCCTGTCTCCCAGACAGATTAAAAGCGACAGTGATGATGATGACCTACCTAATGTGACTTTGGATAGCGTGAATGAGACTGGATCCACAGCCCTCTCAATAGCCAGAGCTGTTCAAGAGTAAGTATGGAGTCTTCAGGCTGATGCCAAGGTGGGAATACCTCATCACGTGCCATTCAATAGACAGCCAACCTCTGATTGGCCAGGCCCGGTTAGAGGTTAGGGCTTATTTCAAATGGCAGAGGAAACTCAACTGATGATACTGTATTTTAAAGATGTCTCTGTTTGTCTGCGCCAACTTAAAGGTGTCTTCTGGTAGATCTTTTCTGTTTTGCAAGGAAACATTCTGGGTTTACTTCTTTCTTTTCCTTCTTATTTGTTTTGAGTTGTTTATTGAAAATGAAATGTAACTCTTCAAGAATACAAAGCAGTGGTGGGTTGCTCCCGATTCAGACCGGTTCGCAAGAACCGGTACTAATGTTGTGGTCCGCCAGCAGCCTGCGGAGCTGGCAGTGGAGTCGGACAGTGAAGAGGCTGGGGAGGAACATGGGCCAGTCCTGGAGGCTGGGGAAGGCCCAGATGAGGGCTCTGCATCGGAGGCAGAGATGGGGCCAGGGCCATCGGGGAGTGATGTGCGGACTTCGGAGCCTCCAGAGGCTGACAGTAGAGAGGCAGGAGAACAGGAGGAGCCTGTTCCTAGTGCACGTATGAGAAGAGCTGCCAGAAGGCAGGAGGACGACTGGGGAGTACGGCTAAGAGATGATTGGCCCCTCCCATAAGGCTTAAAAGGCCAGCAACGGCTCTTGGCCTCTTTGCCAGAAAACAACCGTTGAGAGAATTGCTTCTTGTTTGGCTGTAGTTATTTCTTCTGTTCCTGAACTGTTGCCAAGAAAAGCCTTTGGCAGTTTGCCTAATTATCCCAAGGTCAGAGATAAACTAAAGACTGGTGTTTTAAGGACTTTGCTCTCATTTCATTTAGAATACTCTGAGAATGAGTTAATTCTCAGCTGTTTTAATAAAATCTGTTTGTTTTTTGGAACTGTTTTGCATTTAATATCAACTACGTGGGCTTGGGTCACAACAAGTAAAACCGGCAGGAGGCTCCGCCCACTGACCCGGATGTCATCATAGGCGATCTGCCCACGCGCAGAAGCTTCTGTGAGCAAAGCGTGTGTGAGCAAAGCAAGCGCAAGCGCGCGGGCATGATGCAAACCAGTAGTAAACGTGAGTAGAACCCACCCCTGATACAAAGGCTTTTTCAAAAGTGTACTTGTAGGGTTGGGGAGAAGATTTTTTTGTGCATCTGCCTGAGCAATTGATTGGATTCATTGCAAAGGAAGTCCATTCTCTCTTGAAGCCCTATCCATAGTTCCTGCTTGGATAGATGGTCCAAATACTCGGTGAGGCTTCACACTGATTTACCATCAGATCACTTTATTAGCAGAACAAAACTCAGAGTCCTTTCTGTACGCAAGTAAGAGATTATTGGGGCAGTTTCGTACTGCTTTGCGCATAAGGCTGAAGAAGTCCGATTTCTTTTAACTGTGTTGTATTGAGCAAGCCAGAATGAGTCTTTGAAGCAAGCAAAACGGTCATAGTTGTTTAAGGCAATTCCTAGCTCCTCTTGTCTCTGTTTGTTTGGTCAGCACCCATCTGGTTTTCAGAAACTGCTAAAATCAGTTAGTAGAGGACAGCTTTGCCGGGAAGTGTGTGAACTCTCTTTTCTCATGCACACTCTTTCTGTTCAGTCAAACAGATGAGGGTTGGTTGTATTTTGGGGATTCTGTGCAATTCTTTGCGAGTGGGCAAAGAATTGAATTTTTGCTTGTTTGTGAAAATGGAAGCATAAATCATCATCATCTTTTAACAATCCTATAATCCCTTGCGGGGTGGAGTCTGGGCAGCTGAATGAAGCTAGCGGAGTGTTTTAATGGCCAGATGCCTTTCCTGTCGCTAATGCGGAGTTTGTATTCAGCAGATATATTCTCAATGTGCCCAGAGAGAGAAATATCTGCCACTACCTAGGATCGAACTCACAGCCTCCAGATTGCGAGACGAGAGCGCCA
Source organism: Ptyas mucosa (assembly GCA_012654045.1). NCBI lineage: Eukaryota > Metazoa > Chordata > Lepidosauria > Squamata > Colubridae > Ptyas > Ptyas mucosa. The sequence goes on along the minus strand of WNWU01000063.1, from coordinate 7,333,184 downwards.
CCTCTAGGCCACCGCACCACTCCCAAGTGGAAGCATAAATAAAGTTAGTTAAATTAACAATTGTGTGGAGATATAAATGATTCTAGGTGCTTTTGGTAGGGTCATCTGCAATGCTAGTTCATCCTGGCCTCCTGTTGTTATACGATTGAAGGTGTCTTTCTCCAAGATATGTCTTTAGGAGTGAAGGAGAACGTGACAGCCAGATCCTGGAATGGAGTCTCTTATTCAGAGTTGGACAGAATCCAAGACTAGCATGATCAAGGGATGTTGAGATGTTGATGTTGATCACAGTTTGAACAGAGTTGGAAAACCTCTTAATAAACCATGTTCTGTGATAGAGAGGATCCAAATCAGCTAAACTTAGGGCTTGAAGAAGCTCACGAAAAGCACAAAAGAAGGGTGAAAGTATTGTACTTTGTGATTGTGGTGAACTGCTAAGAGTTATGATACGGGGCTTTGTATCAACAAAACTCTGTAAAGAACTAAATGGAGTTAAGTTGCTGCAAGTGCCATCTACTGCCTCTTCGAGTTTCCCATCTGTGGAATCGCTTTTTCGTGTTTCCTTCCTAGTGTAAAAATAGCTATTTTTATGCATCGGCATGCAATGTTGCTGAACTACGGATGACCCTCCCTTGCCTCTGCATGTGTGTTTAATTCAGTGCATGATCAGAGGCATTAACATGCTGATGCTAGCAAATATTCCTCAAGGAACAAACGCAGGAATGTGTTCTCTGTAAAGCAGTCCGAATTTAGAGAATCGGGGCAGAGTAAAGCCAACGGGACAGAGCAGGGAAGTCAGAGGAGATCTGTGCACCAATTGATCAGCAGCATTGTACCCTTAGCTTCTATGGGTTCTGGAAGGAAGACAAGGGTAGAGTCATGCCCCCATCGGAGCCTGAATCTGTGGGGGAACACGAGCTGGAACCTGAGCTGACAGAGATTGAGGGGGCGGCTTTGTTGGCTTTGGAGGAAAATGGGGAAGGGCAGGGCCAGTGAGGCCCGGGCCTTTCAGGATTAGAACAGGTTTTAGACAGGGAGGATCAGGGGCAGGATGAACATAAGAGACAGAGCTCAGGCGAGGAGCAAGGACCATTCCCTCCTGATCCAAGAGCTCGGAGAGTGGAGAGAAGGCGTGAACAGCGCAGACTGAGCAGACTGCTCAGGAGAAGAGTGCCCTACCCATCTTCACAAGGCACACCTGGGGAATGAGCCTTAAGGAGACGCTGTGGGGAGGGGCATTTGTCGGGAACAAGTGCTGAGTGTTGAGTGCTGACGTTTGAACTTCCCAAGAGTCCTTGCATTCTTTCTGGCTTTCTGGACTAACTACCTGGATCCTTTGCTTCCTCAATTTGCCCTGTTGGATTTATTGCTATGCAGCCTTGGTGTACACAGCACTGGGCTGGACTATTTGTAGACAGAGGCTGCTTGAGGTGTGTGGGGGGGTTTGACATCACTTTGCTCTGGGACTGGCCAAAAGCATGGGAGCGTTTGGGGAAATTTGGAGCAATAAAGGGACTTTGAACTGACAGCTATTTGTGTTATCCCTGTGCCAGGCCCAGGGTCATCACAGGTAGGCTGAACCCCAAGGTTTCTCAGGAGCTGTTATTTTGAAGCCAACCAGAACACGAGAGAGATCCTGGAGAGGACGCTTTCAAACCCTACCTATACCTGGAGAGAGGAACGGAGGGTCTGTTTTGTTTTTGTGGGACCACTCTAGAATAGAAATGCTTAATTCCACTTTTAGCAGTTAAAATGCAAAGGGCTACTCCGAACATTTGCTCAAATGCCTACAATGGATGATACTGAATTTGAATGTCCTCTATAAATAACTGTAAATGAAGAGAGAAGTGGTTGGTATGGCAAAGGTGAAGTGCACTTTCTCCTCATTACTATGCCAGGAGAAGCGTTTCTCTGCATTAGAAGTCTCTTTTACTGCCTCAATGCTGCCGTGTTGGTTGGTTAGTTGGTTGGCTGTTTATTTCTTTCTGGTTTTTCTTTTCCAGGGAAGACATTGGTCAAGCTTGAAATAATCAGAAAGATACTTTTCTGCATTCTCATTGTTAATGTTTGCTTCGGCATCATTTATGGAAGCCGGTTGGGAAGACCTGAGGTTGCCAGAGAAGGGACAGTCTCTCCTCTGGTGTGCAGATGAGCCCCAAGGCAGAGCAATTCTTGTGCTCTGGGGAGAATGGGGAGATGCTAGTTCTCCTGCTTGGTGAGAGGGAGATGTCCGGTCAAATCTTCAGAATTCCTCTGTTGCTTTTTCTCCACCCAGATTCTTCTAGTTCAGAGAGGTAGAAATGGATGAAAGAGGAGCCTCCTCCAAGACATAGAGGCCTGCTTTGCTTTAGAAATAGCTCAAACCAAGTTAGGATCCAGAAAGGCCGGACGTCAGAAAGGCTGATTGTCTGAAAGTGCTCTGAAGCTCCTTGCTTGGTCCTACCTGAGCCACATTTGGGACTGAATGGAATTCAGTTGGGTTGAATCCTTTGCATGTCGGCCCAGAGTCCCTTGCTTTGAGGTTGAATTCAGGAAAGTAACTCATTGGATGCTGGGATGGCAAATAGGGGGAACCCATTGTTCCTCAACCTTGGCCACTTTAAGATGGCCGGACTTCAATTCCCAGAATTCTTCAGCCAGCATCTGAAAATTGTCAAGGTTGAGAAACTCTGGCCTAACCCATTGGAGACAATCACTTCAGAGACTCCAAAGGCAACTTGATCCATGTGAAGCCACATCAGTGGTGACATTTAAATTTTTTCCCTACCGCTCCTGTGGGTGTGGCTTGGTGGGGGGAGAGTCCTGTGACTGAGTGGGTGTGGCCAACTTGATGTCACTCACGCCCACACCCATTCAGTCACATGACACCACCACCACCAAGCTACGCCCACAGTACCCGGTAGGAAAAATGTGTATATGAGCACCAGAAAGGTTCATAGTGAATGCTGTGACAGAGAGAAGCCGAACTTTTCTCCCGCCATTCACAGCGGAGCTGCTGCTCCCTTTATGGTTCCCCCCCTTGACCCCCTCCCTCCGGGGACTACCTTAAAGGCAGCAGCGCCGCTCTGAATGGAGGGAGAAAAGTTCAGATTCTCTCTGCTGCAGCATTTAATGTTGAATGGGTCGAGTGGCCAGAAGGTGCGAGCGAGTGGCCGGAAGGGGCGAACGGTGAGTGGGCAGGCATGGACGGGGCCAACCAGGGGTGGTTTTTACCGGTTCAGTGAACTGATTCAAATCATCCCTACTGGTTCACCCCAGCCAGTCCGAACCGGTTGAATTTCACCCCTGAGCCACATGTGTTTCAGATGACCAGTATGGGTCCACGTGATAGCTTCTGGTTGTCCTCAGCCTTTAGAGCTGATCTTCTTCCAATGGAGTTTGACCGGGGAAGCATCCATTTTCTTCAGTCATTGCAATGGAGGCTGAGCAAATGACTGCTTCTATCTATACTGTTAATGTAATAACTCAGTAAGTTAAATTTGGCAAGAAAAGAAATACTGCATACATTTCACATGATGTCTGGTTTCTCTTTTACGGACCCCACCCTCCACCCCAATGACAGGAGACCATTTTTTTCTCTTGACTAAAAGCTACTCATTTTCCAAAGAATTCTACAATAATATGCAGATCTTTTTAGCAACCACGGTGATTTGAGACAATGAACTGTGGGGTCCTTGGTGCTCTCTCAGCCTGCTTGTTTTCTTGCAGTCGTCTCATTACCCTAACTAGGTAACATCATCAGTGCTAGTAAGGAATGTTGTTTGCTGTCAGTTTATATTCTGGTGAGTTGCTTGTGTGGATGGGGGAGGACTTAGAGATTCTTTGGTTCGGCTGTTTACTGATGGGTCTTTGGCTGTTTCTTGATTGTGATATTGTTTACTTAATTGTTGCTGTGAAATAAACAATACCCCAATCAAGAAACTGCCCAAGAAGCCAACAGTAAACAGCCCAACCAAGCAATCTCCAAGACTTCTCCCACCCACGCAGACAAGAAAGACATCAGGGGTGTCAAACTGGTGGCCCGCGGGCCAGATGCGTCACATGCAGGCCACACCCACCCCCATTCTGCAAAAACGTCACAAAACGTGATGGGACGGCAGTGTGACACGGCGAGTTTGACATTCATGCACTAAAATATAAACTGACAGCGTACAGTACTCCTTACTAGCACTGATAATGTTACCTCGTTAGGGCAATGAAACATCTGCAACAAAACAAGCAAGCTCAGAGAGTACCAAAGATCCCACAGTCATTGGTGGGTTGCCCCCGGTTCGGACCGGTTCGCAAGAACCGGTAGTAAAACTGGTGGGAGGCTCTGCCCACTGACCCGGACGTCATCATAAGTGATCTGTGCATGCGTAGAAGCTTCTACACATGTGCAGAAGAGCGTGCGCGCGCACGAGCGCAATGCAAACCGGTAGTAAAGGTAAGTAGAACCCACCCATGCCCACAGTCCTCCTTCTCCTTCTCCTCCTCCTCCTCCTCCTCTTCCTCTTTCCTGCAAGCCCCACTCCCTTCTAGCACTGATGATGTTACTTAGTTAGGGCAATGAAACGTCTGCAAGAAAACAAGCAAGCTCAGAGACCACCAAGAACCCCTCGTTTCAACCCTGAGCTACAAATGTTCTCCTTTAGTGATGAACTACTTCATACAGGGTGTGAACCATGGTGAAAGTAGCTACACGTGAATGAACCATGTTCTAAATTGGTATCTTCTATGAACCAAGTTCTAAATTGGACTGCCTTCTACCGCATAGCTCCCATCGACGGGTAAGATCCCACAGAGTTGGTCTCCTCTGGGTCCCGTCAACTAAACAACGTCGGTTGGCGGGCCCGTGGGGGAGGGCCTTCTCTGTGGCTGCCCCGGCTCTCTGGAACCAATTACCTCCTGAGGTCCAGATCGCCTCCACCCTATTGGCCTTGGGCCTCCATCCTATTGGGTGTGAAGACCTGGCTTTTCCAGCAGGCCTGGGGCCATTGATCTTGCTACGGCGATCTTGCGAGATCCGGCCATGGAATGGAGTGTATGGGTTTTTAATGTTCTTTTTAAAAAAATTTACGGGATATTGTTCGCATTGTTTTTTTGCTGTAAGCCGCCCAGAGTCCCTAGGGAGTTGGGCGGCATAGAAATGTGACAAACAAACAAACAAACAAATAAAATCAAATCTTCCCCCAAATCTTCAGTAATTTTATATTTTTAGTAGCTTCGGAGTGCTCCTCCACCCCGCATGATTGCCAGTGTTACGGCAGTATAGGTGGCTGGAGTTCCCTACCCCGTGTATAATGTGTAAAATAACCTTGAAGCAACCTGAAAATCAACATTGGTATTTTGTACAAATCAAATTATTGCATCAGTAGTTGCTTATTTTGAGTGGAACTGATCTTAGCCTCAAAATCAATGTGCAATTCGGTTTTTTGTTTTTTTGTTTTTCATATCAGAGCTCAAGGTAATAATGGAGAAGTGTTTTGCTTCATTACAACTTTAAAAAAAGCATTGCATGCTTGTTTGCTAGGAAAGGGAGCCTACAGATTGACAATTTTCGGGCCATGATACATGCATAGAAGGCTGCCAGCTTCCCTTCATCCCTCTTGGGCTAAGTGCTGGTTTGGCTAATGAAAAGTGATGGATTTTGAACCTGAAGTACATTGTGGGGGGACACCTTCAGGGTTTTTTTAGGGGATGCTGCGTGATACATAATTCAAGAAACAATGACTTCCAACAATTCCTCAACTTAAGAATGCCCATGCTAGCTTCCAACAGCGATTTTATAAATGACCCCTGTCAATAATCATGAGTAGTCATTGCAATTCCATACCTTGTTCAGTGAGACTTCTTCCCAAATAAGGTTGGTTCAGATTTGAACACGAAACTCTTTTATTTTCCAAATATATCAGAACTCGTGTTTCAGGAATACTATTCATTTTAGGAAAGAGTAAGAGTTCCACGTGTACTAAAATAATATTTATGTGATTCCATCAGTGGTGGGTTTCAAATATTTTTACTACCGGTTCTGTGGGCGTGGCTTGGTGGGCGTGGCATGGCTTGGTGGGTGTGGCTTGGTAGGCATGGCAGGGGAAAGATACTGTAAAATCTCCATTCCCTCCCCACTCCAGGGAAAAGTTACTGCAAAATCTCCATTTCCTCCTGATCAGCTGGGACTTGGGAGGCAGAGAATAGATGGAGGCGGGACCAGTCAGAATTTTTACTACCGGTTCTCCGAACTACTCAAAATTTCCACTACCGGTTCTCCAGAACTGGTCAGAACCTGCTGAACCCCACCTCTGGATTTCATGGATGGTTCGGTTCTGTGTAATCAGAAGACAGGATTTTATTCTGTAGATGTATGCAAGATAATTTTTTTAACCTGGGCTAGCTGAAGTCTAAACTAGCGATAGTAGTACTAGAGAGTACTAAGTCTAGTACTGGAGATAGTACTCATAAAATACTGTCAAAGTCTAACACTTCAACCCTGTTAGACTTTGGACAGTATTTTATGAGTACTATCACAGCAAGGCCTGGAGGAAAGTTGTCCATGGGGTTGCGATGGGTCAGACACGACTTTGTAACTAACAACAATCACAGCATGGTGCTGTGGTGGGGTTGGGCAATCACAAAAAAATTTGTGTGCTGGAAAGAAGAGTATAATTGTCTATGCCACTGCTGAAAACATTTTAAGTATTTCCTTGAGTAAAGAGCCGTGGTGGCGCAGTGGTTAGAATGCAGTACTGCAGGCTATTTCTGCTCACTGCCAGGAGTTTGATCCTGACCAGCTCAAGGTTGACTTAGCCTTCCATCCTTCCACGGTTGGTAAAATGAGGACCCAGATTTTTGAGAGCAATATTCAGACCAGGGGTGCTATTCAACAGGTTCTGACAGGTTCTGGAGAACCGGTAGTGGAAATTTTGAATAGTTCGGAGAACCGGACAAATACCACCTCTGGCTGTGGGGTGGGAATGGAGATTTTGCAACATCCTTCCCCTGGAGTGGGGTGGGAATGGAGATTTTGCAACATCCTTCCTCTGGAGTGGGGTGGGAATGGAGATTTTGCAGTATCCTTCCCCTGCCATGCCCACCAAGCCATGCCCACAGAACCGGTAATTTAAAAAAACTGATGCAGACTCTGTAAACTGCTTAGAGAGTGCTGTAAAGCACTGTGAATCATTATATAAGTCTAAGTACTATTGTTACTGCTAAGTGCTAAAGGAAAGGGCTAAAGGATCTCAAAATACAGACAAGCAAGGATGAAACATTTCTTGAAATCCTTTGAAACCTGCGCCATTCAAAGCTTCAGCTTTTGTCATTCATCGAAATATTTTGGCTTTCTGCAGTTAAGTCTGCAGTAGGACCAGTTCCCAAAAGGATTGGATATTGCCCCAAAGTTCTCAAATCTCATAAGTTAGAGAAACAGTGGCATTTTTGGAATGAAAACAATAGAGTTGTGTACAAATCGGGACAGCTTTGCGGGTACCAGCTGCTCTGGCTAAGCTAGACTGATCTGTGCACTAAAAGTCAAACTTGGCTTGAGACGGGCTTTACTTCTTATCGTTCTTATTCAGATTTTGAGATGGGAGAGAATGTCATATTTTAAATCCATCTCATTTAAAAAACTCCCTTTCCGCCAGAATTTTGCAGATAAAAAAGCGCTTGCTATGATATTTTAATTTTTTTCACATTTGGTCTTTTATTTTGAATACGGAGATGACATTCAGGCACTGTCTGCCCCATCATCACTCTGAAGTCCAACACAATCCAATCTATAACTCGGTGGAGATAGACAATGTAAACATGACCTTTGGGTAGCCTAAAGGAGCTCCACAAACAGGGCTGGCTTCCTGTTTACATCAGAACTTTGGCTACTACCCACCAAAGTTGCAGAGAGTTGATGTAGAAAATTTTTCTGCTTAATTTTGGCCATTCCTGCAGAAAACCCAGTGGTATAATGGCCATTTAGGATAGGATAGGATAGGATAGGATAGGATAGGATAGGATAGGATA
>WNWU01000063.1:7294344-7311985 GCA_012654045.1 Ptyas mucosa | reverse complement strand
ACGGAACGGAACGGAACGGAACGGAACGGAACGGAACGGAACGGAACAGAACAGAATAGAATAGAATAGAACTCTTTATTGGCCAAGTGTGATTGGACACACAAGGAATTTGTCTTCAGTGCATAAACTCTCAGTATACAGGAAACTATAAGTGATAAATCAAAGACAAGGAGTAACAACCAATTATGCTCTAATGTCCAGATGGCTGCATCCCTTTGTAACCTTCTGCCCAAACCTGTGCACTGACTCAGTTGAGTGAACCGTTTCTGAGTTACAGTGAGGTACAAAAAAATACAAACCCTGCACCTGCTGAATTTCTGGATGGAAGGACACAAACCTGAAGATCCTCCCAAAAATACTGTTGACTGTTCTTTAGGAGGAGGAGCCCACGTACATCTGGTCCAGCTCAAAGAAGGAGGAGAAGAGTGGGTGGGAAAAACGAGTCTTTTAGCAGGAGCAGAAAAAGTCCCTCGAAATTCCACTTTGTATCCCGCTAGTAAACATACAGATTCCTGTGGTTGGCTATACCATGTGCAGGGGGCAAACTAGGTAGTTTGTAAAAACTGGTTCTGTCTACTCAAAGGCGGTATCCTAAATCCTTAATGGCTAGTAGCATTTTGAACATGTCCTCTACTCAATAATAATAATAAAAAATTCTTGCAGCTGAGAAGAAAGAAAATTTGCAAACTAGGTATGTCACTGGAAGGGTGACTGGGAGGATTTGCGTGAGAAGGAAGCTTTAAAATGGTTGGAGCTGAGTTTCTTCTCTTCTTTCTCTCTCTCTTTCTCTGTTTCTCTCTTTCTCTGTTGCTTTCTGTCTCTCTCTGGATATGTCTCTCTGTCTCTCTGTCTCTCTCTTGGTCTCTCTGTCTCCCCTCTCTCTCTGTCTCCCTCTCTCTCGGTCTCCCTCTCGGTCTCTCTCTCAGTCTCTCTGCCCCCCCTCTCTCTGTCTCCCTCTCTCTCTGTCTCCCTCTCTCTCTCTCTCTCTGTATCCCTCTGTCTCTGTCTCTTTCTCTCTCTCTCTCTCTCTCTCTCTCTGTCTCCCTCTCTCTCTCTCTGTATCCCTCTGTCTCTCTCTCTCTCTCTCTTTCTCTCTCTCTCTCTCTGTTTCTATCTCTGTCTCTGTGTGTGTGTATGTTTTTCTCTCTGTGTCTCTCTCGGTCTCTCTCTCTCTGTTTCGCTGTCTCTGTCTCCCTCTCTCTCTGTCTCTCCCTCTCTGTATCTGTCTCTCTCTTTCTCTCTGTCTGTCTGTCTGTCTCTCTCTCTTTTGATCTCTCTCTCTCTCTTTCTGTTTTGCTGTCTCTGTCTCCCTCTCTTTCTTTCTGTCTGTCTCTCTCTATATATATCTGTCTCTCTCTCTCCCAATTATTGTTGAAGAAAAAATGGACAGCCGCGATGCTTGGTCAGTTGGTGGGATTACTTCTGCTTGCTTCCAGAGAACTCGTTTCTCTCCAGCAATTTGTTTCTCTCTCTCCTGTTCCCTGCCTCTTGGCTGCTGTGTGCAGGGGCTCATCTGGTCTTGCACTCTACCTCCCCCACCCCCCAACCCGCCCCAGAGGGTTAACTGGAGTCCAGGCTGCTCTCCTTTCAAACAAATTCTGCCATTTCCATGTGTGGCCTCTTTGAGCCGGTGCCAAAACCAACAGGTGATTGTTCACCCAGCAAGACCGCAGGAAGTAGGCTGGGCGTGCATGACCCAGTTCAGCAGGCAGAGGGGCTTGCTGGCATCAGGAGCTCACCTCTCCCTCCCTTTCCACCCATGGGGAAGGAAATCTGCAGAGAATAGAGCAGATCAGCTGCAGCCGACCCTCAGCAGCCCTGGAAGGAGGACTTATGGAGCTGCCCAAAGATAGAATTTTAAGGAGGTGGAACCAAACCACTTTAGTTATCATGAAAAAGCATCTCCCCCATTGCAGATAGAAAAGGATTTTGGAGAGGAGCTACCATTAAATCACATTATGAAAATTAGTTCTGCACTAGAAGACAATTCATTTCAGCCCAACATGTCTGCTTTGTGGTTCATCCTGGTTTGCGGGCATGATGCCATGTCTGGTTGTTTGGCTGCAAACTCCTATATATGGTCATTTTCAGTTGAAGTGAAACATGGCTGACAAAAAGCCCATGTCCACATGGCTGCATATGGAGTACCTTTGTTGCTGTTACGCTAAAGTGGTTTTCATTTTAAACTGTCCTCCACAGCTGGCGGGAGTTTTAAACGTTTATTGTGGTATCTTTAGTTATGCACTACTTGCACCCATGAGTATTTTGTGTGTGTGTGTGTGTTTTGCTATCGGTATGCATGCATGCACGAACGAGGGAAGGAGATAAAAACAAAGAGAGTAAAGTGAAAAGAGAGTTGTGAGCAAACTGGTTGCAAGTCTGTAGGTGGAAAGGAAAATGCAAGTCAAGAGGAACAGCGTCCGTCTCCATCTATCATAACAGCATTCGTGTTTTTCTAACGTTTATGTACAGTATGCACATGCATAGAATAAAAGGTGCAAGAGACAAAAGGCAGCATTCTTAATTAGGCAGCTAATGGGGTCTGGCAGTCATCAATTTACATGGACAGCACTCAAGAATAATAAATCACAACTCGGGGAAATCTTTGTGAATTAGAGATGTTTTGGTTGGTTTTCAACCATGATGCCTCCTGCCAAAGTTGAGTATAAATAGGGTATATTTATGAGGGTGGAGGTTCGTTCTCTGAGCTTGTGGGTTGATTTCTTTACTTATTATTTTTTTATTTATTTATTTATTTTATTTTTTTTACAAACTTATCACATCAATGCGTGAACAGTGTGGCACCTGAGTGTCATACATTCTAATACAAATAAAGCTAGTAAAATTAGTCATAGTTATTACATTCAATCAACTAATGTATTTCTAAGAATTATACACCATTGTAATAAATTGCAGTCTATCATTGTTTACTTATTCCATGTTTTCTCTTATTGTTACTTTTATTTTATTATATAACAATGTCTACACTAACATTCCCCCTTCTCTTATTTCTATCGCTTATTCCAACTTTTAATCATGTCACCTTTTACTGAAAAACATTTTCTTTCTATCCTAACTTCTAATCACGCCATCTACCTTAAAACAAAGAAAAGAGAGAGAGAGAGAGAAAAGGAAAAGCAAATCAGAACAACGATAAAGAAAAGAAATCATCTATCCATCATCTCTTGCCCGCTTCAATACTTTAATTGCTATGCTTTTTAAAAAAATTGTCTCCCACATTCCTCTCTAGGATCTTTATCTATAACTGCTTCTTGACTATTCAATCTAGGTATTTCAGAAGCAGACATCTTCTCCACTTTTGGAAAATCAATGCATCCTGCGGACAGTGGCGAATATCTATAGCTCGGGTGTAGGATGAGGGTAGAAGTTCATTCTCCGAGCTCTGTTCTGTCCCCTCCCTGCTTCAGAAGCCCAGACAAGCACACACACTCGAACAGGAGTATTCAGAAGTTGTTTATTTACCATCCATAAACAACGAGCTGGCAGCGAGCCTGGGAGAGATAACGACAGATGTTGTTTTGAGTTGCCACGGCCAGTCCCTGATAAGGCTCCAAGTATTTATATCCAATACGAGCTTCAAAGAAAACGCTTCGCTGCTGCAGTATTTCAGGACACAAGCAGTCAGGGTAAAACTTTGTTCGTCACAAAAGCCAACAAGGTAAGGTCAGTTCCTTTTATACCTTGTGGGGCGTTGGCTTTGTGACTCATCACCTCGTGCTCGGCCCCACCCACTCCTTTGCTGAGCCCGTCTCTCTGATCGTCGCCACCTGGGATTAATCCACTCCCTCTCCTCATTATCGTCTGACTCAGAGGAGCTTTCTTCCACAGGGCTTTCAGCTGGGGCCTGGGGTGGTGCCAAACCAGACGGGCCAGGGGAGGAGTCCCTTGCCTCCTCCTCCTCTTCACTTTCGGAGGATTCCTCCTCCAGAGGTCCGGGCTCGGGAGCCGAAGACACAACAAGCTCATGAGTTGGTTTCTGAACGTTTCGTTACCAGGCTCGGTAACATCTTCAGCAGAATTTTAGGGATGTCAGTGTCAGTGTTCTCCTTATAAGGGCTATATGTTGGAAGCCCTTATAAACAGAAGAAGCTCTTATAGCAATAGCACTTATACACCCCTTCACAGTGCTTTACAGCCCTCTCTAAGGAGAAGAACACAAACACAGACATCCCCTGAATTCTGACATCCCCAGGACATTGCAGCCGTCATAAATAGCAAGTGTCTCATTTTCTATCACAAGGCTATCTTAATGCTGCAATGGTCATGTGTGTAAAAAACGGTGATAGGTAACTTTTTCTGGTGCCGTTGTAACTTTGAACAGTCACTAAACAAACGTCGTCAAGGACTACCTAACTTTGCCTTAACATCCATCTTGGACTTCTACAGAGCATCGTATTCACATTTTGGAGAGTCGCATTGAAATCTCGCAATTAGAAACACCATTTGGAGTTCCGTTGTGTTGTGTTGTGTTGTTTTTTAAATTGTGAGAGTAGAGGCAGTTGGAGGTAGATCTGTTGGTACTATCACAAGGAAATTCATCGAGTAACAACTTAAGAAATAATTGGGAACATATGTTGAATGTATCTGCCTCTGATCAGACTTGGCAATTAGTATCAAGACACATTCCTACACATTCTCTTTGTATGCACGTATATAAAAACCCATCATTAAATATTGTATCAAAACCAAGTACCAAATTGGTTGATATTATAACAACAGCAACAGTTGGTGAGCACAAAGTAGGATTTTCAATGTTTCAAGCATATGTGAAAGGGAAAAGCAAATGGGGGAAAAAAATAAGGAATTGTTTGATGCTTGGAAGTAGTCTATTAAAGGATTGTGAATCTCTATTTCTAAGCTAAAGAGTGAATCAGAGATATGTCAATATTATCTGAAAATGTTGGTTTGTGTGAGGGAAAACACCAGACAGTAACTTGTAAAGAATTGTGGCCCGTCAGCGGCCTGTGCAGCTAGTAACTGATTCCGACAGCGAGGAGGCTGGTGTGGTGCTGCGCCAGTAGCCTGTGCAGCTGGCACTCGAGTCAGACAATGAGGAGGCTGGAGAAGATGTGGTGCCGGAGGCGGGGATTCAGCCAGGGCCTTCAGAACCTCCAGAAGCTCCTATAAGTGAAGAGGAAGAAGAGGAGGAGCCTCTTCTCGATGCACAGGCGCACAGAGCTGCCAAAAGGAGTGGCTCCTCAGGAGGAGATCTCTTCGAGAGTAAGGCTTGGGGTTAATTGGCCACTCCCTTAGCCTATTTAAGGAAGGACAACGACTGAGGCAATTTGCAGGGAACAACTTCGTTCACTCTCCTTCGCATCCTGATCTTAGTTCTCTTATCAGTTTCCTGCAAATTGCTTCTGGGCTTTCTGCCAACCATAGTAAGATTACAATTATTTATTCTTTGGATTCTTGTAGGTTGTTAAGAAAGTTAATTAACAGCCTTTATTTGAAAAAGACTGATTAAATTTAGTAAACTAGACTATCCACAATAACAACAATAAGGAAATGACAGCTAGAAGAAATGTCTATTATTTTGATAGAGGAATGAATATTTTAATTATAAAGGTTTTCTTTGTCTTTTTGAAACTTAGAAAGATATCAGCAATTTAGATTATATTAAGTAAGAAATACCAAAAATGAATTTTCTCTGCTAAAACCATCCTAAATTGTAAAATCAGCCTGTTCAACAGTCATTAGTAGATTTATCAGTACCTCCATTAATAGATTCTAGATTCCGAGATCAAATGACAAAAGATATTTCTTGACTTTGGAGACCCTCAAAATATGCTACTTTTGGAGTCCTCGTTGTGTTCGTTAGGTATTGGGGAGAGAAAAGGTATACTAAGACTTGAATTTTCATACCAACTTTTAAGTCATTGGGTCTTGGCAAACATGGCTGGCTGAGGAATTCTGGGAGTTGAAGTCCACAAGTCTTAAAGCAGGGGTGAAATCCAGCAGGTTCTGACAGGTTCTGGAGAACCGGTAGCGGAAATTTTGAGCAGTTCGGAGAACTGGCAAATACCACTTCTGACTGGCCCCAGAGTGGGGAGGGAATGGGGATTTTGCAATATCCTTCCCCAGGAGTGGGAAGGGAATGGGGATTTTGCAATATCCTTCCCATGGAGTGGGGAGGGAATGGAGATTTACCAATATCCTTCCCTCAGGAGTGGGGAGGGAATGGAAATTTTCCAGTATCCTTCCCCTGGAGTGGGGAGGGAATGGAGATTTTGCAGTATCCTTCCCTTGCCAAGCCCACCTAGCCACACCCACCTAGCTACACTACACCCACCAAGCCACGCCCACACAACCGGTAGTAAAAAAAATTGGATTTCACCACTGTCTTAAAGTTGTCAAGTTTGGAGACCTCTGGATTAGAAGATTAGAGATTTCACCACAAGTCCGTTATCTACAGGAACCTTGCACTTCCAAACATTTGGAAGGCGTATTTCTGAATATACCTACTGTTTGGTATGCTGTATGAAACAGTGTATCATTTGGAATGTCAAACAGGTTCTTGATTACTAGCCTAGGAAGAACACGGTAATGTAATTCAAGAACGTGCAACTCATTTGTTGACAACTTAATAGTATAACCAATCATGAGAGCCTAATGCAGACACAACCACAGGTCTGATTCAAATAACGTGGGAGAGCTATACGATACTTAGAGTGGAAAAATTAGTGAGCCTATAGAATTTAACCATTAAAAAAAAACATGAATACATAATGCCTACTCTTAGCATATTGCAAGAAAAGATTTTGCAACCGTCGTGAACCTCTGTGGCTGATTAAAGGAGCTGATCTGCATTTCTGAATATTTATACTTTCATTAGCTCATCAAGAGTCCAATGTTTGAAGTTTGGCAAGGACAGAGCAAGTAACTGATTGGCCCAATCTTTCCAAAGTTTTATCACACTGTTGTATCAACAACTGAAATTCATTCCATCAGCTCCAACCAGATTGAGACTTAGATATGTCTACGGAATCTGCTTCAACAGCAGTAAGTTGAGTAGGTTTGTACGGAACGTTAGGAGAGATTTATTCTCTGAATATCTAATCCACAGAACCTCAGATGGTGAAGAGGCTTTCAGCTGGAACATAATGGAAGGAAGAGCTTACTTGAGTTCTGAAACAGCTTGCTAGACCAGTCTCATTGATGCAAATGGGGGAAAATATTACTTTTCACTATTGTACATTAGGCTGAATGTTGGGCTGCTGCTGTTCCCAATGTCCAAGCTATTCAGTAGAAGACTTTTGCTGCAGCTTCATTGCTCATCAATAGCAATACCTGATACAGTTCTACAGAGGAATTATTGAGTCTGTCATCTGCACCTCCATAACTGTCTGGTTTGGTTCTGCAACCCAATAAGATAGACACAGACTTCAGAGGATAGTTAGAACTGCAGAAAAAACAATTGCTACCAACCTGCCTTCCATTGAGGACCTGTATACTGCACGAGTCAAAAAGAGGGCTGTGAAAATATTTACAGACCCCTCGCATCCTGGACATAAACTGTTTCAACTCCTACCCTCAAAACTGCGCTATAGAGCACTGCACACCAGAACAACTAGACACAAAAACAGTTTTTTCCCAAACGCCATCACTCTGCTAAACAAATAATTCCCTCAACACTGTCACTATTTACTAAATCTGCACTACTATTCATCTTCTCATCTTCTCATCGTTCCCACCGCTCATCTCCTCCCACTTATGACTGTATGACTGTAACTTTGTTGCTGGTATTCCTACGATTTATATTGATATTGTTTCCTGATTGCTTATTTGTACCCTATGACTATCATTAAGTGTTGTACCTTATGATTCTTGATGAACGTATCTTTTCTTTCATGTACACTAAGAGCATCTGCACCAAGACAAATTCCTTGTGTGTCCAATCACACTTGGCCAATAAAAAAAATCTATTCTATTCTATTCTATTCTATTCTATCCTATCCTATCCTATCCTATCCTATCCTATTCTATTCTATTCTATTCTATTCTATTCTATTCTATTCTATTCTATTCTATTCTATTCTTCTATAGACTTATATACCAGTTCACAGTGCTTTACCGTTCTCCCTAAGCAGTTCACAGAGTCAGCATATTGCCCCCAACAATCTAGGTCAGTGATGGCTAACCTTTTTGCCATTGCGTGCCAAAAGCGCAGGGAGCGTGGTGAGGTCACACGCACGCGTGCCCACATCCATAATTCTTTGCGCCGTGCTCCCCCCACTTTTGGCATGTGATGGCCCGATGGGTCCAGTAGGCCCATTTTTTTGCTTTCCCCAGGCTCCAGAGCCTTTCTAGGAACCTGGGGAGGGCAAAAACGGCCTTCCCCACCCTCCCAGAGGCCTTCCAGAGGCCGGAAACAGTATGTTTCCTGACTTCTGGTGGGCCCAGAAGGCCCGAAAATCAGCTGGCTAACGCACGTATACGTGCCGGAGCTGAGCTCGCGTGCCCACCAATATGGCTCCGCGTGCCACCTGTGGCACCCGTGCCATAGGTTCGCCATCACGGATCTAGGTCCTCATTTTACTGACCTCAGAAGGATAGAAGGCTGAGTCAACCTTGAGATGGTGATAATCGAACTGATGAACTGCTGGCAGCCGGCAGTCAGTAGAAGTAGCAGTACTGCATTCTAACCACTGCACAGCCATGGCTCATGATGAGCTCCAAAAAGTGCTTTGGGGTATCTCTTCTTGCTGTATTCCCGTCATTGTTCTGTAGCAAGACAAGGATTGCGGTCAATGTCTATAATCTTCTATAATCTTCTATAACTTCTATAATCTTGCAGCAGAGATCTAACTTCAGAAGAGCCCTGATGGTGCAGTGGTTAGAATGCAGTATTGCAGGCTAGCTCTGCCGACTACCAGGAGTTCGATCCTGACCAGCTCAAGGTTGACTCAGCCTTCCATTCTTCCAAGGTCGGTAAAACGAGGACTCAGATACTTAGGGGCAATAGGCTGACTCCATAAACTGCTTAGAGAGCACAGTAAAGCACTACCAAGTGGTATATAAGTCTAAGTGCTATGGCTACTGCTGGTTGGACTGAAGAAAGAACCACAAGGCTTTCTAGAACAGGAATTGGCAACTTCACCCCATTTTGCAAAGGCATCTCCAAACTCCAAAAGAATGTTTCAAAAAGTGAGGTCTCGGGATATTTCTTTTTTTTTTAAATATATTTTTAATGTTTACATATAAATATATTGAATACAGTGCAATTGTCCTGGCATTCCACTTGCCATGAAACAAAGGGTTAAAACAAACTAACATATATACTATTTTAAACAGTGCTAGTGCTGTACGGTTATTTCTGACCATCATATTCTAGAATATCAATTTATCTTTCATTCTAATACCTACATGCATAGCAGGGGTTAAATGCTCCCAGTTCAGACCAGATCGCCGGATGGCAGTGGATGGTTCGGAGAACCGGTAGCAAAAATCCCTGCCCAGCCCCCACCCCATGCCCAGCTGAGCCGCGCGATCATCAGAGGCTTTTTTTTTTTTAAACTTTTAAAAGCATTTTTTTCTGCAACCTCTTCGGCCGGAGAGGTTGTAGAAAAAAATGCTTTTAAAAGCCTCTGACGATCCCAGCTGAGTTGCCTGATCGTCAGAGGCTTTTAAAAGCATTTTTTTTCTGCAGCCTCTTCTGCCGAAGAGATTGTAGAAAAAAATGCTTTTAAAAGTTAAAAAAAAAAAAAGTTGGCCACACCCACCCAGTCACATTACCCCACCACCAAGCCACGCCCACAGAACCGGTAGTAACAAATTTTACATTTCACCACTGATACATAGTATCTCTTTCCGTTTCCACCTAACCTGATTATTTTGCATTCTAACTTCCACCTCATGTTTCTAACCATTGGTAGGATCTATTCCATATAGCATAGTATTCTGTATCCCCTTTCTCTTTTATTTTTAATGTTAGTCTGTCCATTTCCGTATAGACCAGTGTCTTCAAACACCCCTTCAGAAGAGGAGACAATAAGGAGGTCTCGGGATATTTCTATAATCTTGCAAGAGTTCTTAGCGGTGACTTCTAAGCAGGGGCGAAATGTAAAATGTGTTACTACCGGGTCTTGTGGGCGTGGCTTGGTGGTGGGGGTAATGTGACTGGGTGGGCGTGGCCAACTTTTTTAAAAAAAACTTTTCAAAGCATTTTTTCTAACGCTTTGAAAAGCCTCTGGCGATCAGGCAACTCAGCTGGGATCGTCAGAGAAGTTTTCTAAAAAATGCTTTGAAAAGCCTCTCTGCCAATTAGGCAACTCAGCTGGGATCGTCAGAGACTTTTCAAAGCATTTTTTTTACCACCTCTTCAGCCAAGAGGTTGCAGAAAAAAATGCTTTGAAAAGCCTCTGAGGATCCCAGCTGAACCGCGCAATCATCAGAGGCTTTTTTTTTTTACTTTTAAAAGCATTTTTTCATCGGAAGAGGTTGTAGAAAAAATGCTTTTAAAAGTTAAAAAAAAAAAAGCCTCTGATGATTGTGAAAACTCAGCTGAGCATGGTGGGGAGGCGCAGGGATTTTTGCTACCAGTTCTCCGAACCACCCACCACCATCGCTACCGGATCGGGCGATCCGGTCCGAACCAGGAGCATTTCACCCCTGCTTCTAAGGGAATGTCCAAGAAAGGGTACCAACTTCTTCCCTGGCAGGAACAGAACTGACCATGATAACAAAACGGATGAAGCTGCCTTCGCTCGTAAAGAGACAACCAAGCAGGCAACTGCAGGCATTCAGAATCTGCGCTTCCTTCCCGGCAACCTTTTTATAAACTGTCTCTGTTTTAATTTGAAAAGGCATTTAAAAGTAGTTGCTGCGAAATATTAATCCCAGAGGGTTAATCAGTATCAAGTAGCTTGTGTTGGGAAGACAATAGCGATATATAATTAGATACAGTTTTGAGGGGAAATATTAAAGCAGTTATTAAAAGCAGCGAAGTGCGACAGATGAGGCTATAAAGAACAGTTGTGGGATGAGTCAGGACAGTAGGATTGGAAAGGGCAGTTGGCCAACGCAAATCTTTAAAAAAAAAAGAAAGAAAGAAAAGAGTTTGCCAGAAATTATTCTAAACCAGGGCAAGTAATGGTCATGGAATTCCACATCTTTTTCTTGGGGTGAACAAAAATGTATGGAAGGTGGGTTGAAAGGTTTGCCCCAAAGATTTTCTGACATCCATATTTGACTCCGAATTCTTCTATCCCTTTTGTTATGCAAAATAATATCTGGCTTTTCCTTTCCTTTCCTTTCCTTTCCTTTCCTTTCCTTTCCTTTCCTTTCCATACCCATAATTCAATGCGCTTCGCTCCCTGCATATGTGTGCGCGACCTCCCTGCGCGACCCTTGCTTTTGGCACGCAATGGCCTGGTGGACCCGTTTTTCACCCTCCCCAGGCTCCAGAGGCTTCCTTGGAACCTGGGGAGGGTGAAAACTGCCTTCCTTCCTCCACCCACAGAGGCCCTCTGGAGGCCAGAAACAGCTCTTTCCTGACTCCCAGTGGGACCGGAAGGCCCGAAAATCAGCTGACCAGTGCACGCATGCATGCTGGAGCTGAGCTAGGGCAACTCTCGCGTGCCCACAGATATGGCTCCGCGTGCCACCTGTGGCACGTGTGCCATAGGTTCGCCATCACGGGAGTAGGCCATCATAGACTTAATCTCTTAGCTCCATTGTTTGTGGTAAAAGCCTGAGCAGCTTTAGTTGTGATGTTTATTTTAGAAGAGAATCATGAATAAATTACCACCTCTTGCTTCTATAGTTCCCCTGAAATCCCTTGCCTAAAAAGCCTACCACTACTTTCCTAATGAAGGCTGCTGTGGGCGAGTGGCTAAGAACTTCCCGGCTCAAATTTACCACTACAGAAATTCACTAGGTGACTTTGGCTAGCGAAGGGCAGTGGGGAAAAGCTTATTGCTGATGACAAAGAGCTAGTTAAAGGAACTGGAAAGATGGCACCTTATAAAAAGTTGTTACAAAGCAAGTCAAAGGGAATATTGAATCAACGGGAACAAAGATATTGATAGAAAATTCCATCAAGTTTAATTTTACCCACTTTCTGCTTTTGATAACCCTATATTCATTCTAACTCATTTCTGCAATACAAGCAATTTTTTTTTAAAAAAAAAGATCATAGAAATGTTTCACTGCGTTTTCATGTTCGTTTATCCTAATGCATTTTTGCGCGTTTTTCTTCATGTACATACATTTTTCCCCCAAAGTGATATTTCACACTGTAGTGCAATTTCATGTTATTATATCATGAATGTATGCATATAAATATATTTTTGAGTTAAAACTATACTGCGAAACAATTTTTGAAGGGCTTTCTTTGTTGTCGATCTTATTTCTGCAACCAAATCATCTTTTGGTTTCCTTGGAAGTGTCAATAATTCATTATGCATTGCCGGTTTTTCTGATAAGTTGTTACTCAATAGACCGAGGCATCAGCTGATGGGATACGAAAAGGTACAAAAAATCCACTGGATTTTTTAAAATCATCAATGGCTAATTATGTCTCCGTAATGTAGTTACTCTGGAGCAAGTATAATCCCTTGCATTTGGTGTCCATTTTTCTTCTTTATATGTGATCTCTGAGACAGAATCTTAAGGACCATAATATTGGAAAGAACAAAATAACAGAGTTGGAAGAGACCTTAGATATTTTCTAGTCCAACACTTCCTCCTCTACTCAAGCATGAGACCGTATACCCATGATGGCGAACCTATGGCACGCGTGCCACAGGTGGCACGTGGAGCCATATCTGTGGGCATGCGAGCGTTGCCCTAGCTCAGCTCCAGCGTACATGTGCATGTTGACCAGCTGATTTTCAGGCCTTCTGGGTCCAATGGAAGATGGGAAACAAGCTGTTTCCAGCCCCCGGAGGGCCTCCGGGACAGTGAGAAAGGCCGTCCAAGAAAGTCTCTGGAGCCTGGGGAGGGTGAAAATGGGCCTACCAGGCCCACTGTGCCATCACGTGCCAAAAGCGGGGGTCGCGTGGGGGGTCGCACATGCATGCATGGGGGGACGGGGCAGGGAGGCATTGAGTGTGGGCACGCGTGTGTGCAACCCACCCACCCCAATGCTCCCTCCACTTTTGGCACGCGACGGCAAAAAGGTTAGCCATCACTGCCCTATACCATTTCAGGCAAAAATAGAAGGGCATTTTGATTTCCACCATGGACGAACGGCTGAAGAAATTGATGGAGTTGGCAGAGACGGATAAATTTTGATCAAAGAAAAGAACATAAGTACTTTTGTCGCTACATGGAAACCACTTCTGGACTTTGTGCTTGAGGTGGAAAAAAAGATGAAACTTTGATTTTGGGTTTTACTGATTGGATTGATTTGTCGTTATAGGAAGGGCTAGTTTATACTATTATGGAAAAGTAAAAAGTTGAGGTTCGGTGTTAATGCTTTATTCTACTGCAACAGAGGGAGTTGGAAGTCAATGCTTTTTTTTTCTTTTCTCTCTCCCCTTTTCTTTCCTCTTCTCCTCCTCACTATGTCCTCCTAGTTGCTCCTGTATTCTTGTAATTTATTCTATAACCCAGAGGTCCCCAAACTTGGCCGCTTTAAGACTTGTGGACTTCAACTCCCAGAATTCTCCAGCCAGCTATGCTGGAGGAGAATTCTGGGAGTTGAAGTCCACAAGTCTTAAAGCGGCCAAGTTTGGGGACCCCTGCTATAACCTAATAAAACGTTTAAAGTCAGACAAGTGACTGTCCATTGTCCTATATTAGCAGATGAAAGAGAGGTGAAATACACGTTGATGTCTCTCAAAGACATCAATTCCCTCGAACCAGGTTCTTTCCATGTAAGTAAAAGCAGTTTATAGAACCTCAAAATAGCAGGTATCCCGTTATTCGCAAGATATCATAGGACATGGCATTGTCCCATTCTCTTAAGCTCTGTCAGGAGTGGGATTCAGCCAGCTTGGACCGATTCGGGCAAACCGGATGTTAATTTTAATCTGGTTCGCCGAACCAGTTGTTGCGAGGACTGGCTGACCCCGCCCACCCTGCCTCGCTCCTCCCAGGAATCTCCATGTAGCCCATTTTGGATGCCAGGTAAGTGCAGGGCCCATACGGAGCTTGAGGAGGATGAAAAACAGGCCTATTGGAAGTTCTGAAAGTCCAGAAACGGGCCCATTTCCAGCCTCTGGAGGGCCTCCGGAGCCCGGGGGAGGCTGTTTTTGCCCTCCCAGAGGCTCGAGGAAAGCCTCCGGAGCCTGGGAAGGGCAAAACGGCCTCCCCCATGGTGCAGGAGGCTGCATAGACCACACTCACCATGGCCATGCTCACCCAAGCAGAGAACCAGTTGCTAAAATTTCTGAATCCCATCCCTGGCTCCTGTCATCACTGCCAGGCATTAGGAAGTATGGAATGCCTTTGACACAGATGGGTTGCTAGAATCCGGTTGCAATGGCAGTTGCACAATTGATTGCTGTAGCTAGTTATGAGAATTGAATGTCATTGTTCTGAAAAGTCAGTAACGCCTCCCCTAACTCAACAACTTTGAGAGCTTGCGTTGAGTATCTGAAGGTATCTTTTTTTTTTTTGACATATTACCAAGATGGCCTCCGTAGGAAGTCTTGTTTCCTGCATCTACTTGGTCTTTTATCGACACCGAAAAGAAATATTTATATTTTCCCAGATCTGGAACTCTGTTAGTGTTTATAGAGATTTATCTTTTCTGCTGGTATTATTTTTATTTCCAAACACACAGTTTTATTGTTTGCGGTGTGGGTTTTCGTTTCGTTTTATTCTGTGCAGCTTTATGGAGTGATCTTATTTATCCTTCCTTTAAATCGATCTGTACACTCCCAAAAGAAGTGTGGGATATTGGGTGGTTTAGGGCTGTGAGAAATAAATACAATAGCAGTTGAGGATGGGTGGGGTGTAAACATGACCAATAAACCGTAACTAGTTCCAATGAGGCAGAAAAGGCTGCTATAAGGCGGCAGAGCAGAAAGAAATATTCCTGAATGCTTTTTAGGATTGTACATGCCTCAAATCACCAAAGGTCGTGGACATTAAGGATCAAATTGCTTAAATACAGAGATAATAGAATTATCTCATTATAGAGATGGCCCATTTTCATTACAAATCCAAGGTACTTTAACTTCACGATCACTTGAGGTTTTTTTCCTTTCTTCCTTCCCTCTCTCTGAGTAGCTATGTAAGCAAGAGAGAGCAATTAGGCTCAAGGGTTTCCAAGGTATGGGAGGAAACCAAAGATAATTGATTGGTTGTCAGGCTCATACCATGTTTACCTGAAAATAGGACCTACCCCTAGATTTTTATTTATTTTTTTGGTTGTATAGTTTTTATTAGTTTATCATATAACATGCAAAAAGAATACAAAAGCAAATATTAGGGAAATTAGGAAAAGAAAAAGGGAAGGGAATAGTGGGGGAAAGGAAGGGAAAAAGAAAAAAAAGGCATTGACTTCCAACTCCTTTGGTGCAGTAAAATAAGGTATTAAGATTTCCCCTCAACTTTTTACTTTTTCATAATAACAGAAACTAGCCATTTCTGTAACAACAAATCTACCTAATTGGTAAAACCAAGGTCAAAGTTTCATCTTTTTCCGCCTCAAGCACAAAGTCCAGAAGTGGTTTCCAAGTCGACCCTGATTTTTAAGGTGTGCCTAATATAAGCCCTATCCCAAAAATAAGCCCTAGTGAAAGAGGGTGGGCATGGCCAGCATAGGAGGCGGCGAGTGCATGTGGGCCAACAGTGTCCAGCAGCAGCCGCAGCCCACGCAGCACAGGTGAGTTGATTACCTGTCCAAGCAGCAGGCAAAGGCAGAGGCGGGAGGAGAGTGCACCACCCAGGGGACCGACAGGATGCAGTTGCTGCCGGATACCGTTGGTCCCCACATGCTTGCCACCTCTTGTGCGTGTGGTGAGAAGTGGGGTACACAGCCGGGCTGATCACCCTGAAATCTTGTTTCCCTGAAAATAAGCCCTAGTACAGTGATGGCTAACCTTTTTGCCGTTGTGTGCCAAAAGCAGGGGGAGCGTGGGGGGTTGCGGGTGCCCACATCCATAATTCAATGTGCCCCACCCTCCTGCGCATGCGCACGTGACCCCCACACACACACTTCCTCCTGCTTTTGGCACATGATGCCACGGTGGGTCCGGTAGGCCCGTTTTTCCCCCTCCCCAGGCTCCAGAGGCTTTCTAGGAGCCTGGGGAGGACAAAAATAGCCTTCTCCATCCCCCCTGGAGGCCTTCCGGAGGCCGGAAACAGCCAGTTTCCCAACTTCCGGTGGGACCGGAAGGCCTGAAAATCAGTTGGCTGGTGCGCGCGTGCGCGCTGGAGCTTAGCTAGGGCAACACTCGCGTGCCCACCAATATGGCTCCGCGTGCCACCTGTGCTACCTGTGCCATAGGTTCGCCATCTCAGCCCTAGTGCTTATTTTGGAGCCCCAAAATATATAAGACCGGGTCTTATTATGGGGAAACACTTTATTAGGAAGCCACCGCTTTGAACCAGATGTAGCTGGAGAGATATGAAAACTGGCCTGCTTGTCTTTTGGGCTACAAAGAATTGAGGTTAGATGGCATGTTTTTGTCTTGTTCTCATCATGCCATCTCTAACATAGTGTTTTGGCCCCAGGACATCCTTGTGCTTTGCGAAGGAACAACTGACAGTGTAAGGATGTGCAGTATTCAGGAATTACTCTGTAATTACACTGTGGCATGACATTATAGTCTGCATTTGTTTAAGGTGGGTACCTATTTTTGAAAATCCTGCTTGTAGAATTTTATTCAGCGTATGGCATAGCATACATGGACTAGCAATATATATTAACATTTCACCTCGATTAGTAAGCACACAATAAAATATAAATGTTAAAAAGATCTATCTTCATATATCAAGAACCATGGTGGCGCAGTGGTTAGAATGCAGTATTGCAGGCTAATTCTGCCAACAGCCAGGAGATCGATCCTCACGGGCTCAAGATTGACTCGGCCTTCCATCCTTCTGAGATTGGTAAAATGAGGACCCAGATTGTTGGGGGAAAATATGCTGACTCTGTAAACCTCTTAGAGAGGGTTGTAAAGCACTATGAAGTGATATATAAGTCTAAGTACTATTGCTATCGCTGTCAATGTCTAGGCCTATAGCATTTCAGACAAATGGTTATCCAATCTCTTCTTGAAAACTTCCAGTGTAATGATGGTGGGTTTTCTTACGGTGTAATGAAAATGGCCTTATGAAGTTCTCCCAGTCTTCAGGCACCAAAACTGTGGCTAATGTTTGCCCAGAGGATTAAAAGAACCTCCATTTTTTTTCTGTTTTTAAAACTGGGAATTGTCCATAAACTATGAGATGGAGACAGTGTGTTTGCTGGTTGCTGCTTTTTTTTTTTTTTTGCAGACATTTTTGGACTTTCCATAAGGTCCAAGCCAGTGGTGAAATCCAAATTTTTTACTACCGGTTCTGTGGGTGTGGCTTGGTGGGCGTGGCAGGGGAAGGATACTGCAAAATTCCCCATTCCCTCCCCATTCCTGGGGGAAGGATATTGCAAAATCTCCATTCCCACCCCACTCTGGGGCCAGCCAGAGGTGGTATTTGCCGGTTCTCCAAACTGCTCAAAATTTCC
>WNWU01000063.1:7271211-7283056 GCA_012654045.1 Ptyas mucosa | reverse complement strand
ATCTATCTATCTATCTATCTATCTATCTATCTATCCTATCTCCTTTCTATCTTTCTATCTATTTATCCTACCATCCATCCATCCATCCATCTATCTATCTATCTATCTATCTATCTATCTATCTATCTATCTATCCTATCTCCTTTCTATCTTTCTGTCTTTCTATTTATCCTATCATCCACCCATCCATCCATCCATCCATCCATCTATCCTATCTCCTTTCTATCTTTCTATCTATTTATCCTATCATCCATCTATCCATCCATCCATCCATCCATCCATCCATCCATCCATCCATCTATCTATCTATCTATCTATCTATCTATCTATCTATCATCTATCTATTTATTAATTTATCAAACTTATATAGCCACCTAAACCACCAGAAGTGATTTTGGGCAATATTCAAAAACCTTTGGCTATTTTGGATGGATTTGCATTCTCCAGATAGGATGGTATTTGAGATGTGCAGGAAAACCTCAGGACTGTATCTAAAGCATAGGCTAACTACCACATTACATCAAATAACGGTTGCTCATTCACATGGTTGACTGATCTCAGGTGGGCTCACATCAGGATGCTTGTATAGAGCCATCGGAAGAGGCCCAGTACCTTTCAGTGCATCTGCATTATTAGCATCACAGTTAGGTGAAAGAAGCTAGGATGCACAAATAAATTTGTACTCTTTTCAGAAGCATGCCTGAGGTTGCTCCTTGTGTCCTTCACCAACCGGGGTCCTTCCTTCCTTTAACCAAAGCTCTGAGACTTTCCTTCCATCTGGAGGGCTAAGAGCATTCTTATGGGTTACTGAAGAGGATTATCTCAATCCGGAAGGGATTCTGGGTGATCTCTTAATCTCTGTCTACATCAGGAACCTGAGTTGGAGCTGAGCTGCCAGAAAACCCTCATATAGAAGGGTGCCATAGCTGGCGAGCAGTCTAGCTCATCGGCTCTTTATGGGTCCCTTTGATAAGGTTCTAGGAACCCCAAGGTGACCTGGCACAGAAACTGAACACTGCATTCCCAGGTCCTTTTCAGACAAGATCTGGGCTGGAGACTTTGTACCAGGAAAGAGCGGCAAGCCCCCGGGCCCTTCAGTGTGAGAAAACAGTTTGCACCTCTCTTTGCGGTTAGCCCTACTCCCTCTTACAAAACCAGAAAAGTTATGAACTTCCCATGGCGGCGTGACAGAGAAGGATCGACATGAAGCAACCCATCCGTGTGCCCCTGGCTTCTAACAGCTTTACGTTACCCTGCGGGAACAAAGGACATCCATAAGTTTCAGGTCCTGTGGCTCCATTGGCCTCCCCTTGGAGACTGTCCCCTGAGCATCGCAATTCCTCCTTGGCTCAGAAGAGCTTAATTTGATGTCCAGGGGTTTGGACTCCCAACTGCCAATCCTACAGCGCAGTTTTACCAGAAGGCTCTCATGAAAACATCACAGGATGCATTAAATTATTTTAATCGCCTGCATTTGAAAGTTTGCTTCACAATCAGCAGTCTTTTTACAGCCAATTAAGTAAAAAAAAAAAAAAATCAGTAGTTCTGTGCTTGAGGGTCAGGATCGTCAAACTTGGAAGAAGACTTCAGGGACCTGCCTTTTTTTTTTATTATTTAGGTCTCGTAAAACAAAATTGTGTTGGCAGGTAGGAACTTGTTAAGGTAGGGAGTAGGACAAGAGATTAACAAAGCCTAAATAAGGATCTCTTGTTAAGTATAGTGCATGTAGTCAGAATTGATAATAATCTAATAAACGAGCCAGTGAGCAGACTTGTTCCTACTAAAATATACTTTCACTCGCTTTTCCAGGCCAAAATGTTTAATCATGTCCCAAGGAGCTCATATGCAGTATGTACAAATATTCCATAGGTTAAAATGATTAAAAGGAAATATATTCGCTTCTAGCATACAGCATATAAGCGATGTTTGAGCAGGACCCGTAGTATTGCCTGGGACGCCACACATTCTCTTCACAACCTTGTTACCTTTTGGGAGGAGGCTTTGCGGGATCCGAAGTAGAACATCCAGATTCAGTCACAGTTTAGCTTTGTTCCGTATAACAAAAATCCTTGTGAACTCTCAACTTTCCTCTTTCCGCTATGTATTCAAAATGGACAGTGATTAATATGTGTGTGCATGCGTGTGTATACATATAGCTATACAGTAGTGGCCAAAATCGTGGAAACCTTTTGGGAAAAGTGTATTTTTGAGGTTTGATGGCTAATAACACCACTTTTTTTTTTTTTTTTTGGAGTTTCAAGGTAATCCTATTCCACTGCTGGAATGGCCTGGGAATAGCCCAGACTTTCTTAACCCAATTGAAAATCTATGGAACCGGCTAAAGAAACTTATTAAGTCAGAAGTGACCCAGCAATAAAACCCAGTTACTAGAAGCAATCATTCAATCTTGGTTTCACATTAGAACAGCTGCAGGACTAAAAGACTTAGTTCAGTCCATGGGAAGACATTGTAAGGATGTAATTCATGCTAAAGGTTACCCAACTAAGTATTAACTGATATGATGATAATTTGATAATCTCATTTTTTCTACGGTGATAATTTTTGCATATCTCGTTTTTCCTACCTATTTCACTTTTCTTCTTTATACTGTAGCTGCTATTCTAATAGCAAATCCTTCATAAAAGTTATTGCATTACATTCTTGATTAAATTATCTTTCCATTGATAGATAATTTTATGGTACTACTCCAAAAAAAGAGTGGTGTTATTAGCTAGTTTTAGAAAATACACTTTTCCCAAAAGGTTTCCACAGTTTTGACCACTACTATATAACTGTATCTATGTGTGTGTATGTGTGTTTATAGTATGTGTATATGTGTGTTATGTACATGTATGGGTCGATCAGTGGTGAAATCCAAATTTTTTTACCACCTGTTCTGTAGGTGTGGCTTGGTGGGTGTGGCAGGGGAAGGATACCGCAAAATCCCCATTCCCTCCCCACTCCTGGAGGAAGGATTTTGCAAAATCTCCATTCCCATCCTACTCTGGGGCCAGCCAGAGGTGGTATTTGCCGGTTCTCCAAACTACTCATAATTTCCGCTACCGGTTCTCTGAACCGGTCAACATTTCTGCTACTGGTTCTCCAGAACCTGTCAGAACCTGCTGGATTTCACCCCTGCTTGGTTCCCATTCAAGTGCTAAGCAATTACGATCCTCCTGACCATTTTTATAGATCAATCAAGTTTGATGGGGCTTGTCTATGATGGGGCTTGTCTATGAACAAGCCTTAGTGACGTGAGTAACATGATATTGCTAAAGCAGAAAAGAGTTAGGGTTAACAGAGACGGTTAAGAAGGAATGGTCTGGTGACCCCAAGTTCGCAAACTTATCGTTCTGCTGCTGTTCAAATGTAGCTGTAGAAGACTAGCATTGCTATCTTCTCCCTTCAGATGGTTGGGGTCGAGTAATGCCTGCTTTTGTAATTTTCACCTGATCCACAAGAGGGTGCACGCTAACAATAAACCGCTTCTAAACAAGCGTAACACATAAGCGCTCCTCCATAAGTGAGGAATTATGAGTCACAAATATCCTGCCTTCTGTTTTCTCATGCGTATATTCTTCCGTCACGTGTAAAGTCAGTTGTGGAAGAGATGTGAATTAAAAAAACGTGCGATCTCGTTTCGAAAGGAGAAACTATTACAAATAGGTACGCTTACGTTTTGTCGGCGTAGCTTCAGTTTCTACCGATTAGTAAAAGTGACTACTACTACTTATAGTAATTTGGGAAGTTTAGGCAAAAGGGTTCCCAAAGACTCATGCACAAAACGTGTCTCCGTTGATCCTTCCTCTCTCGTGGGAAGAACTCCTCCTCAGCACAGGTGGTCCTTGACTTACAACAGCTCATTTAGTGACTGTTCAAAGTTAGAACGGCCCTGAAAAAAAGTGACTTGTGACCAGAGGGGTATTCACTTACTTTCCTTACTGGTTTGCAAATACTGTATGAGAGCATGTGCACACGCTTTGCTCGCATGCGCCCCAACCACACATGTGGTTTGCTGGCATGTGCGCCTTCCGCACAGGCACCCAGCCTCAAAAACATGCCTAAATAGGATGGCATAGAGCCGGGGCAAGTGGGCGGACCCACCGGCAATTTCCGCAACCGGTTCAAGCGAACCGGTCTGAACCAGCTGAATACCACATTTGCTTGTGACCATTTTTCACACTTACAACCTTTGTAGCATCCTTATGAGCATGTGATCAAAATTCAGATGCTTGGCAACTGCTTCGTTGTATGTACACTTGTGCAGTCTTGTCCCATAGAAACAAGAGTTGCGGCTCCATAGACACTGCCACAACTACCATATTGTCTATTTGGCACAACCCCCATCCCACAACACCACTGAAGTAGAAATATCAACACCTTTATAGTTTAGGGTCAATTAAATAACATACTCCTTGCAAGGAATACTGCAACGGAACTGAAAAGTTAATCCTAATTGTTGTTTTAAATCAGGATTGGCGTAAGAACATGTCTTAATATATAGTATTTTTTTTACCATTATAGTTTCTGGTGAAGGCAGAAAAAGGGACAGAAAGACTAAACTACTCAAAGAAACCTACCAAATTCTTGAAAATTCTTCTCCCTTGAAAAAGTACCAGTTCAAGCCTTCGGCAATAATATGTATTAATAACCCACAGCTGCAGATCAAAAGTAAATTGGTCACTCTAATAATACATAAGTTCCTTTTTGCTAAACAGCAGAGTAAAAATTGTTGGTTGCTTTGACTCTGCAGATGCTTTTTATTCCTAGCAATGGAGCGTAGCCGAAGCGGAGATCTTCAGCAGAAGCTATAATGGTAAAACTACTAGGTATTAAGACAGATTCTCATGCCAATCCTAATTGAAAAGAACCATTAGGATTAACTTTTTTCAGTTCCATTGCAGTATATTCTTGACAAGGAGCATTTTATTTATGTACTGATCCTAGCCTGTAACAGTGAAAGATTCAGCAAATGAGAACTGACATGAAGCTCTCAGTGGAATTCAGCGCAAAGGTTTTGGCAAACTACATTACGGCCTCTCAACCAACAGGCTGCAGTTCTTCCAACCAGAAAGAGAGGAACAGCTTCCACGATAGGTTTGAGTTGTAGCCCAGACCTGAAAGTTGCACTCGTCAGAGAAAGAAACTCAAACCGGAAGGCTTTGTTCACTGCTCCTGCTCTATTCAAGCTTCTTCGCTATTTTCACACATCTTATTACAGCCCTGTGACCTTTATTAGGAACTTTGCATAAAACAGAACCAGCCCATCTCACTCAATTCAAAATAGAGCTGGAAGCAGTGATGGGTTCCTCCCGGTTCGGTCGAGCCGGTAGCGATGACAATATGACGTCACCGAACTGGTTCTCTTTGTTCGGGAGCTGGGCCCTCCCGCCTCCCCCCACATTATTCTTACCTTTTTTTGGCCCCGCCCCTAATCTTTTCGCTGCCTCCCGAGTCCCAGCTGATCGGCTAGAAGGAAAAAAACTGTTTAAACTCTTGCCGCGGGGCTTCAAAGGGCCGCCCTACAGCTGATCAGTGTTAAAAGGCAGTGTGGTGGTAGATCAGAGCGCTCAAAAAACAAATGGGTAGACCGGTGCCTCCAAAACCAAATGAGTAGACCGGTGCCTCCAAAAACAAATGAGTAGACCGGTGCCTCCAAAACCAAATGGGTTGACCGGTACAGCCCTGCAAGCAGTTAAAACCCTGGTAGACCAGTACATCTTCTAAATCCTAAAGAATTGTCACATGACCATCAAACCACACCCACAAAATAAGCCACGCCCACAGAACCAGTTGTAAAAAAATTTAGGACCCACCCCGGGCTGGAAGGGACCTCTGAGGTCTTCTAGTCCATCCCCCACTCGAGCAGAAGACCCTATACCAGTGATGGCTAACCTTTTTTTCCTCAGGTGCCAAAAGTGCACGTGTGTGCAAGATAGCGCTCGGGCGTGTGCCCACACCCATGTTGGGGTGAGATATCATCAGTACGCTGACGACACCCAGCTGTACATCTCCACCCCAGACCACCCCAACGATGCCCTTGAAGTGATGTCCCAGTGCCTGGAAGCTGTATGGATCTGGATGGGGAGGAACAAGCTCAAGCTCAACCCCTCCAAGACTGAGTGGCTGTGGTTCCCGGTTTCCCGATATAGCCAGCTGACGCCATCGCTGACTATCGGGGGCGAGTCTTTGGCCCCCGTGGAGAGGGCGCGCAATCTGGGAGTCCTCCTGGATATGCAGCTGTCCTTAGAGGAACATCTGACAGCTGTGGCCAGGGGGACCTTTTATCAGGTACGCCTGATTCGCCAGTTGCGCCCCTTTCTTGATCGGGATTCCGTGTGCACGGTCACTCACGCCCTCGTCACCTCTCGCCTGGACTACTGTAATGCTCTCTACATGGGGCTCCCCCTGAAGAGCACCCGGAGGCTCCAACTGGTCCAGAATGCGGCCGCGCGGGTAATTACGGGGGCTACATGGCGCTCCCACATAACACCGCTCCTGCGCGAGCTGCACTGGCTCCCAGTGGTCTTCCGGATGCGCTTCAAGGTGTTGGTTACCACCTTTAAAGCGCTCCATGGCATAGGGCCCAGTTATCTACGAGACCGCCTTCTGCCACTGACAACCTCCCATCGACCCGTGCGCTCCCACAGAGAGGGTCTCCTCGGGGTGCCATCAGCCAAGCAATGTAGGCTGGTGACCCCCAGGGGGAGGGCCTTCTCTGTGGGAGCTCCTACCCTCTGGAATCAGCTTCCCCCTGAGATAAGAAAAATCCATGACCTCTGTGCCTTCCGCCGGGCCCTTAAAACATTTTTCTTCCAACAAGCCGGGCTGGCCTAAGCGAAGCCTTTTAAATGATTTTAAAGTGGGGTGTTTTTAAATTTCTGGGCCAAATTTAGATATTCTTTTTAATTGGTTTTTAATTGTTTATATTATGTGTTTCTTACTTGGCTGTACACCGCCCTGAGTCCCCAGGGAGAAGGGCGGTATAGAAATCTAAAAATAAATAAATAAAATAAAATAAAATAATCCAATGCCCCCCATGCATGTCATGCCCCCCTGCGCATGCACGTGCAATCCCCCCATGCTCCCCCACCCCACCCCGCACATGCACGTGCGACCCCCTCGCGCCCTGTTTTGGGCCTAGCATGCCTCCCTGAAGCCTCTGGAGGCTGGAAACAGCCTGTTTCCAGACTTCCGGTAAGCCGTTTTTCACCCTCTCAGAGCCTCCACACAAGCCCTGTAATTACCTGGCATCCAAAACGGGCCGCATGGAGACTCCTGGGAGGGGAGGGGCAACATGGGCATGTGTGCGCATCTCCCGCATGTGCCGGAGAGACCTGAAAATCAGCTGGCCGGCGGGAGGTGCACGCACGCATGCGCAATAGAGCTGATCTACAGCGACGATACGTGTGCCCACAAAAATGGCTCTGCGTACCACCTGTGGCATGCGTGCCATAGGTTCACCATCACGGCCCTATACCATTCCAGACAAATGACTGTCCAGTCTCTTCTTCAAAACCACCAGTGATGGAGCACCCACAACTTCTGTTCTACTGATTAATTGTTCTAACTGTCAGGAAATTTCTCACTCCTAGACCCATGTTCCTCAGCCACTCTTCGCTCCTCCTCCAAGGGATCCTTTGACAACTTTGGGGCTCTTTCCCAGGCAGAGGGCAGGTGGGAAAGGGGCACCAAAGAGCACCAGGCAAGAAGGCTTCGGACACAGGCGGCTTCGGCCTTCTTCTTCTTGTATATTCTGAACTACCATGTTTCCCCCAAAATAAGACCCTGTCTTATATTTTTTTGAACCCTGAAATAAGTGCTTGGCCTTATTGCCATGCGCTCAAAAGCCCGATTGGGCTGATGATCAGGGAATGTCTTATTTTGGGGAAAACAGGGTATACAAACTTGTAGAAGTTACAGCAACGTCATCTCTGTAATAGAGGTAGTCCCTGAATTACGGCCACAACTGAGCCCAAAATTTATGCTGCTAAGTGAAACCTTTGTTAAGTGAGTTTGCCCCATTTTGTGATTTTTCTTGCCCTAGTCGCTAAGTGAATCTTTTGCATTTGTTAAATTAGTAATATGGTTGTTAAATGAATTGGGATTCCCCATTGACTTTGCTTTTCAGAAGGTCGCAAAAGCGGATCACATAATCCCAGGATACTGCAGCCGTCATAAATACGAACCAGTATCTGAATTTTGATCATGTGACCGTAAGGATGCTGCAACGGTTGTAAGTGTGAAAAAAAAAAGCCCCAAGTCACTTTTTTCTGAGCCATTGTAACTTTAAACAGCCACTAAACCAAGTTTTGTATGTCACGGACTACCTGCATGCTAGTGTAGAGCTATTGACCGTGTCTTCTATTGAAGGAAAGAAGAGAAGCAAATGTAATGGGTTCATTGACATTTGAACCCACTCTTTGTCTTTTCAGGCACAATAGCTGATAGACACTTCAGAGAAAATGTATAGTACTCAATCCAAGTTTTCAGATCCCACTGGATGACCAGTGTGGATGGATGGATGGATGGATGGATGGATGGATGGATGGATGGATGGATAGATAGCAAGATTATAGATAGCTAGATTACAGTAGTGGCCAAAATTGTGGAAACCTTTTGGGAAAAGTGTATTTTTGAGGTTTGATGGCTAATAACACCACTTTTTGGTTTGGAGTTTCAAGATAATCCTATTCCACTGCTGGAATGGCCTGGGAATAGCCCAGATCTTCTTAACCCAATTGAAAAATCTATGGAGCCAACTAAAGAAATTT
Organism: Ptyas mucosa; assembly: GCA_012654045.1. NCBI lineage: Eukaryota > Metazoa > Chordata > Lepidosauria > Squamata > Colubridae > Ptyas > Ptyas mucosa. The sequence goes on along the minus strand of WNWU01000063.1, from coordinate 7,274,282 downwards.
GTTAGTCAGAAGCGACCCAGCAATAAAACCCAGTTAATAGAAGCCATCATTCCATCTTGGTTTCACATTAGAACAGCTGCAGGACTAAAAGACTTGGTTCACTCCATGGGAAGACATTGTAAGGCCGTAATTCATGCTAAAGGTTACCCAACTAAGTATTAAAGTTAATTGACAATACTAAATTGTCAATACAATTAAGTATTGACGTGGTGATCATTTATGTATATCTCATTTTTTCTATGGTGATAATATTTGCATATCTCATTTTTTCTACCTGTTTCACTTTTCTTCTTTATACTGTAACTGCTATTCCAATAGCAAATCCTTTGTAAAAGTTATTGCGCTGCATTCTTGATTAAATTATCTTTCCATTGATATATAATTTTATGGTACTACTCCAAAAAAAAAAAAAGTGGTGTTATTAGCTAGTTTTAGAAAATACACTTTTCCCAAACGTTTTTCACAATTTCGGCCGCTATTGTATACAAGCTAAAGAAAGAGGAACCAGCAGCCACTTCGTTCTTGCAAAAGTAGGTCATAAACTGAGCTGGAATGATAGTCTCTGTGCTTTGTGTTGCTGTTATCCTTCTTCTCATCCTTACGACAGTCGTGGTCTGTTGTTGTTCTCACATGGCAGGTGGGCAACATAGGAAAGTCACAGTGCATTTGCTTGCACACAAGTCTCCACTCCGAGCACGATGGCCGTGCCATTCATGTCTCGTTTTTCATACCTTTGAGATGCTGCTTGAAAAGGGGAACGTTGGCGTTTTGTTTAGTCTGAACCTGTTCAAACCTTGCATTCCTGCGACGCCACAGTTACTCCAGATATTATTTGAATAAGAAATGGCACCTGTCATTACTAGTCTTTGTTCGGTCCTTTGTGCATTGAAAAGATGGGAGTCCAGGTAAAACTCGCGGCCAGAGACAGAAGTCAGCTCTCCTTCTTCGGTGACCTTTAAGCGCCTTTTGTTGTCTTAATATGCTTTGTCTACTCAGCTTTTAGAAATTGTCTTGCCCGCTAATCCCTTGATTTGACAGACTGGAGACAAGTCATTCTCTCCAGCTAATCCGTCAGGGCTGGTCTTCATTCTGGAGATTCTCTGCTCTTTCTTTACAGCAGGTTCCACAAAATTCATGTGGGCTGCAGCACGCCTCTTCGTCCCACAACAACCTTTTCTTTCAACCGGGCTGAAAGAGGACATTGGGAGGCCCAACCAAACCATTATGGGGAAAAAAAAAGTGTGTGTGCGTGGAAGCAGATGGCATGTGGAGTGGGATATTCTGATGGATCTGGGAACATTGAGGCTTGGCAGACGGTGGTACCATTTTGGTCATTTAGTCCAAATACTAAACTGAGCCCAGGTTGGATTTCCTTCTGCTAGAGGCAAATCGTTTTAAGTTGTTACATTAGAACAGGGGTGTCAAACTCAAGGCCCGGGGGGAGATTCCTGCCATGGGGTGCTTAGATCTGGCCCACGGGGCTGCCCTGGAAATAGCAAAGGACCAGCCCGTGGTGCCTCTGCCAGCAAAAATGGAGTTCATGAGGGCCACACATTCCGTTTTTGCTGGCAGAGGGTTGCAGGAGGCCGTCCCAGCCAAAAACGGAGCTCATGAGGGCCACGCATGCCCCACCCCAAGCTCCTTTAAGCCTTTAATAATAATAATAATAAAAAAGTGTTTCCACCACAGCCCTTGCTCACCGATTGGCAAATGAGAAATTGGTGATCAGAAACTAAATTCTTGTTTGCTTGTCTCCTTAGCTAACACGGCTGGCTTAAGGCTATGGCCTTCTGAAAAGACAGATTTCCAGTCAATTTCTGGAAATGAAAGAAAGCGAATGTCGGCCCACAGTGCAGTGAAACATATATTCACCGTGTCAGAAATCCTTTACTATACATCTCATACAAGATGTGAAAGACATGAGCAAGATCTATGCAGTTGACCACGGGATTTTCAGTCTGCTGGCGTTTCCACCGGGGAGACCCAGTGGCTATATCAAGGAAACAAGCTTTTGACAAACGGGCTCCATTTCTTTCAATATAGTAGCTTCGGATTAATGAGTGGATACAGGGATGAAATCTATTTACCTTCCTTACCGGTTCGGAAGTACACGCGCCACGTACGTGCGTCACATGCATGCACAGACCCTGGTTTTAACATTACTTCCTGGTTAAAACCAGGACAGCCAGGCGGGTGGGCAGAGCCTTGTGCTGCCATCGCTACCAGTTCTCTGAACCACCTGCCACAATCGCTACCAGTTCGCTCGATCCGGTCCGAACCAGGAGCATTTCACCCCCTGGGTGGATATAAAAATAGGGCCATGAAGTGTGCAGGAATTCGTAAGACACCATTTTGGGGGAATTATTGCTCTGTGGGTATGACGTGCATGCCAAAACAACCACCCCAAAGCAACCAGACTCAAAGACAGTTTCCCCCCACTCCCATGCTATTACTCTGCTAAATAACTAATTCCCACAATACTCTTTATGCCCTAGGACAGGAGTGTCAAACTCAAGGCTCAGGGGCTGGATCCGGCCTGCAGGGTGTTTTGATCTGGCCCGCAGAGCCGCCCTGGAAACAGCAAAGGACTGCCCTGTGGTGCCTCTGCCAGTGAAAACGGAGCTGTGGGCGACCCTCCCGACCCCTGTTTTTGCTGGCAGAGGGTTGCAAGGAGGCTGTCACAGGTGAAAACGGATGTCAAGCCACTTAGTAGGGCTGTATTACTTGTTCTCCTCTCACCTGTCCTATTGCCTATTTCCTTAGATTCTTATGACTATGACTTTGTTGTTGTATCTCATGATGTATGTGGATTACTCCTATTTAGTATCCTATTATGATTTATGTTGATTGCTTAGTGTCCTATGACTGTCGCTGAGTGTTGTATCTATGATTTATGATGATCGTATTTTATGATTATGATTATCACTTGTTGCTTGGATGTACACTGGGAGGTTATGCACTGGAGGCAAATCCCTTGTGTGTGTCCAGTCACACTTGGCCAATAAAGAATTCTCTTCTCTTCTCTTCTCTTCTCTTCTCTTCTCTTCTCTTCTCTTCTCTTCTCTTCTCTT